>JASTTN010007765.1:103076-149862 GCA_030324115.1 Sorex maritimensis
AAAGAAAGAAAGAAAGAAAGAAAGAAAGAAAGAAAGAAAGAAAGAAAGAGAGAGAAATGATTTCTAAGCACAGAGAAGAATAAACACTAAACACAGCTTGATGCAACCCAAAAATCAGGGGGAAATTTCCTCAGCTAAGATAAGCAGGACCATGTGCTTTCAGAAATTACCAGTGACAAGACACAAAGGCTAAGTCATGAGCTTCAAACTCTTATCTCCATATCATCATAGATTCAGACGTTTTCAAGGTTTTCTTGAAAAATTCGTTAACTAGAAAATTGTCCTGGCAAAAATGTTATCCCCTATAAGATCTTTTGGCACTACTACATATTTATGATATGGTATAATTAATATGGTATAATTAATAAAAGGCAAAGCTTTCTACACATGATTTTAATAATAATTGCACCAATTGCAGTGAGCACTATTTTATTCCCAGCATAATTATAATCCTCAAAAGAAAATATGAGAGTGAGAGGTTGAAGAACGATTACTATAGACTTTAAAACCTTAGTTTAGCAAATATGCCAACATGAAAAATCGCATTCTCTTGCTATTTGATCTCTTAAAAGTGCTGATACACAGACTCTTTTATACTATTTTAGACATAGCTGTCTGGTCTTAAACTTAGCAAGTACTTGAAGTCCACATTGATCATGCATAATATAATATTTTTGCTTTTTAATTTTTAAAAGACATATTTAGCATCAAATCAGCAGTTATTCTCTTTCAGGCACCAAGGCAAGCTAGTTACTCTGAAATTTGAACAGAGTAGCTGAACATGTCTGAACATAACCTTGGTATATCTTTGTCTCCTGACTATTGTGTGCCAATGTTGCAAAAGTCTCCTTATACTTAGCTATGATGCAGAGACAGTGTTACTTGGTAGTGATGCTGTGTAGCCAGGAGAATAGAATGCTTACTAATAGGTCAAGGTTGAATTCTTTAATATTTATATTAATATAAATAATTTTATAGCAAATGATCTCACTTCCAATTTTGTATCCATTATCTGTATACATGTACAATTTGTGCTTACATATTTCCAGCCTCCATATATAAACAGAACATTGGAAAGGTTCTAGCAACATTTACTTGTGGGTCATTACTACTACCCAAATAGTCTTTATCAGTTTTCACAAAGAAAATGACATAGTTTCATAACTCAATAGAAATATTGATTGACTCATTTACCTGGCATTTTCCCCTTTTTTGTGTCTCTATACCAAGGAACTTGGTATAATTGTTTATACAATTGTTATATTAAGTTAGACCTTACAAAAATTTGTTGAAAAGAGGTAGGCATATAATTTTTAAAGTTTTAAATGTAACATTTTCCACACTAATCATATACTTTTCAGATACTGGCATTCAATGTTCAAATGCAAACACTGATAAAATGTCCCTAAGTTGTTATATTACAATATGCCTCTCTATTTATGCTATTTTCTGCCTTATAGTTTTTTAACATAGATTTATATGTGGTGCTAGTGAAAACATTAGCCATAGAAGGGATTAGACAATTTGTTCATATTATACAGTCACGTACAAAGAAAATCATAGTATGAACACATATTTTACATCATTGCTTATATTAATTTACTCCTTCCAGTAACATAAGAAACTACAACTCTAATATCTGATTGATTATTAGAGATATGATTAAAGATACCTCCTAAATAGACACACATCATATATTTTTTCAGTAATTTCAGTCTGAACTTTTGCTGTTCCTGTATGTTACATAAAGAGATAGTTTCTAGAAACCCACTTTCTAATATTCCAGTATTGTTTCATATTTAGGAACATCTATTTCCTAGACATATTTTAGAATGATTCAGCTTTTTCCAAACTCAAGAGAATATGTTCTTCCTCAGACCTTCAACACTTGCTTAGTGATGATCAATTCAAAGGCAAGGTTTTCTGGGGACTGCTGTGAACACAGAAGTTGGGTGTCTAATTTCAGAGTAACCCATGTACAAAATAACAAATTTTGAGATTACATAGGGACTGATATTTTATAATTTATTGCCAAAATGTACATTTGTTAAACTTCGGGCCTATTGCTAGAGAACTGTGAGCATTAGAGCTGACATACATAAATTCAAGGTCTAAAGAATCATTTCATGATCTCAAAAAGGAAATTTCTCTGCCAAAGTTATGGAACATAATTGTTTACATGTATACATGCATCATTACACCTCTGTCACCCAGTAGCAACATGAAATTAATATTTACTAGCAATAAAAGTAACGCTACAAAATATCATTGAATCTATCACCCAGACAAAATAAACGGACATTGAAATGTATATCAGCTATTTCAGAATCCATAAATGGAATGTGACCCCACTTTATATATAATCCCTTAGTCAGCTGGCTTTAGGGGGGAAAAAACAAAAGACTTGTATTTTAGATAAAAAAGATGCATTTTTTCAGCACTATTTTCACAATAGAAAAACATGCAAGCCTACATTGATAAGTGATCACTACAAGAGGCCATCCAGACCTAGGGAATGAGGTATCTATGTGCTCTACTCTAATCACCATATTCAAGTGAACAGGATTCTCCATTAAGAGAATCACTGTCAATCATGTTTGTTTGAAATAACTATACCCAAGTAAGAATTAAGCTGAGATATTCTAACGTGTGGGCTCTCCAATTTCTGCCATCAATATTCCTGGAAAAATTAATGAGAAGAGAATAACTTCATATAACAGCTTGATTGTTATATTTTCCTCTTGTAGGAGTCTGTGCTAAAGAAAAAGAGCAAGTTCTGTATGGTAGTTTAACCTGAGAGTGGGTCAGTGGAATGCACAATACGAAGTTAGATATCTAGATTTCCATTTAAGTTTTGCCCTTGATCTGTTTCTTAGCAGAGTGATTAACCTTAGAGTTTAGTTAGCTTTTCTGAAGAGATGACACTCATGCTTGGTTGGTTTCTACAATAATTTAAGTAGATAATGCTTGTGATTTAAGCAATATCAAAAAGTTTAGTTATTAATATAACAACTTCTCAAATCTTTTTCTCCTCCTGACTGCAAGATCCCTGCAAAAATAAAACATCTACACAATGGAATACTATGCAGCTGTTAGACTACATAGTCATGAACTTTGCATGTAAGTGGATCAACATGGAAAGTATCATGCCAAACGAAATGAGTCAGAAAGAAAGAGACAGACATAGAAAGATTGCACTCATCTGTGGAATATAAAATAACAGAATGGGAGACTAACACCCAAAAACAGTACCAGAAGGTTGGCTCCAGGGCTTGGAAGCCAGCCTCACATGCTGGGAGGAAAGGCAGCTCAGATAGAGAAGGGAACACCAAGTAAAGTGTGGTTGGAGGACCTGCTTGGGATGGGAGATGCGTGCTGAAAGTTGACTATAGATTGAACACGATGACCACTCAGTGCCTCTATTGCAAATCACAACACCCAAAAGGAGAGAGAGAACAAAAAATAATGCCCTGCTACAGTGGCGGGGTGGGGTGGGAGGTGTGGAGTGGGGAAGTGGGAGGGATACTAGGATCATAGGTGGTGGAGAATGGACACTGGTGGAGGGATGGGTACTCAAGCATTGTATGACTGAAACACAAGCACGAAAATATGTAAATCTGTAACTGTACCCTCACGGTGATTCATTAACAAAAAAAAAGGAAAAATGAGAAAACATGATTTCCCTCTTTTTATTCACAGAACCTCACAAAGGCATAGTACCAAATGGAGGATGTCCAATTATTTTCTGCTTTAAATAGAAATGCCTCAAACAAATGAAGACTTAATTCAGTGAACTTAAAGTAATAGGTCAGAGGCAAGAAGTCTATGAGACCAAACGTGCTGGGGGGAAATATCAGCCACAAACAAAGCAGCAGTCTATTACAGTAATGTCATACAAACATCTAGTGCACACAATCTAAATAAAACCATTCACAGAAAATGCAACATAGTGAATTTAGGTAAGCTAGTGAAGATTTCACAGGGGCTATTAGAAGCCCAAAGTCAGAGCTGTTGCTAGTATACTAGAGAAACTGCCTCTGGTTAATTTGGCTAGGTAATCAAAACATAATTAAACAGGCTAGCAAAGAAAACATGTTTCTTATAATTTATGCACAGAGGGTTCTATTGGTAATAAATTTTAATGGAAAAGGGTGGACCTGGGTTATTTATAATCCAGGGAAAAGTAAGCAGAGATTTTGCATAGCAAGGAAAAAGGATGCTTTACCTTTTACTTACTCATATAGTAAAATAATAAAACTCTAATATTGTATTTTACTTTATTGGTTTTTGGGCCACATTAGTCAATGCTCAGGGATTAATACAGACTCTGCACTCAGAATTACTCCTGGGGGACTATGTGAGATAATGGGGTTTGAACCCAAGTCTGACACATGCAAGGTAAATCTTACTAGTACTATTGCTAAGTTGCTGTTGAGCTTATTGACAAACATAAGTGACCTGAGCAATATTCCTAAATTTCTTTTTCATCTTTATTCTTTTTGTTGTTTTTCATAGGTAAGGGAAGCAATTGCTGCTTATTTAAGAAAAAGGTAAAAAATATAACACTCAGATAGGTGTTATTTCAGAACTCTAGAACTTCTCCCGAGCCACTAGTAAGTTCCCCACTGCTCTTAGTGTAAAGTAATCTACATTCATAAATAAGGATAACAATTTCTCTTGAGGTTTTAAGATAGGTGTCACACTAGTTGAGGAGGAGATCTTTGAATGTTAAGAAAAACCTACCACTTGGAAGAGACTGAGTCCACAGAGTCAGCGCAGTTCTTGTAATTAATGTCAGGAGTTGGAAAATAGGTTAGAAGCTTAGTTTCCAGATAAACTATAGGACACACAGTTACTTCTAATTTAGGCAAATTTAGATAGATATTGAAAATAGTTATTTTGTTACAAATATACTCCATATAATGTACTACCTCTGTGCAATAGTCTCACCAATCATGTAAGAGCTTTTTCAAAGAATCGAAAATTGAGATTTGGAGGATATGACTGTGTGAGGCTTAAGAACTGAACTTGAAAACTAAGCAACTGGTGATACTCAGGGCTAACTTTAGGCTCTGTACTCAGGGGTCACTCTTGGCAGGATCCCAGGCACATATGGTGCCTGGGATCAAATGTAGGTTGGATGCATGCAAGACAATCAGTCTACTTGCTATTTTTCTAGCCCCTAAATTAAAAAATATTAATTAAAGAACTGTGATTGACTTATTGTAGTTTTAGACATATAGTGTTGTAGCACTTCTCTCCACCAGTGTTTCCAAGTTCCCTCCTGTCCTCCACCATGAAAGGCACATTTAAAAGTTTGATTGTTATAGTTTAGATCCCATGTTATCAGTGTTGTTAAGTCTGTGATTTGGATATAAACCTACACTGTTTCTCCACATTACCAATGTACCTGAGACCCCTGATCTCTGGTCCCCTGTTACTTATCTTTCTCATATTTCTCCTTCCCTCCTTTCCTTGATTTTTCCTTATCTATTCTTCTACCCATACTCCAGTGTTAAGGATGAAATTGGAATTTTCCCTATACTTTATTGTATTCCCTCGTCCTAACATTCAACATATTACATATACTTGTTACTTTTTATGACAATTATTAAATAATATCCTGTATCTTGTTTATCTGGTGCCTTCCCCCAATTTAACTATAACCACAAAGAATTAACTGAAAATGTGGGACGGTAAAGTACAGAAATACAAGCAGGTTTTCATTATAGAATGCACCCCCGATGTAACCCTGGTGACTATTAAGCATTTTAGTCCTTGAAAACACATATTCCTGACCTAAGTCTGGGATAGCCATGATATCCAGCACCTATCTGACTGGGCTTAGCACCGAGAGGAGTGGCCCAGGGAGCGAGAGAGATAGTTGATTATCAATAGATAAGTGAGTAGATGACAGACTGAAAATACAGTATTAATAGTTACTAATAGAGTTGTAGTTAGGATT
The DNA here is from genome assembly GCA_030324115.1 of Sorex maritimensis. Classification (NCBI taxonomy): domain Eukaryota; kingdom Metazoa; phylum Chordata; class Mammalia; order Eulipotyphla; family Soricidae; genus Sorex; species Sorex maritimensis. The sequence goes on from JASTTN010007765.1 coordinate 109,042, forward strand.
TATATCTTTCATTGCACATTTCAATTACCTTTGCCTTCACTCAATCCTCAATTGGCTGACATTCAAAAAAAAACTTTCTAGGTAATTGAAACATCTCTAAGGTTAATATTAAACCACAGGAACACAACATCAAATTTCCTGAGAAATATGCAGTCCCTTTGAAACAGTCCCAGCTCCTAGAATACTCAGCAATGCTACCAGAAGTATAAAGGCCTCCTGAGAATATGGATAAATAATCCTAAAACTTATATTTACCTATTTATTCTGTTATGAATAGGACAAATGGTTGAATGTAAATTCAAGTTTTATAGAATAATTATTGTGTATTCTACTATATACATTCCTCTCTTGTGCACCAAGATATGTAAATGAGTAGAGAGAAAATTCCAGAAGATAGAGAAAGCAAAAATTTCCTTGTGAGTCATTAATGTGTGAGAATTACTTTTCTTAGCTCTCTTCCTTGCTTCAAAACACCAAGTAGTCTAACTACAGAAGAATTTTTTTAGAACAAAGAACTTTTATTTATTTATTTTTACATTTTAATGATTTTTTATTAATTTTTTAAAATTTATTCTTTTATTGAATCACCATGTGGAAAGTTACAAAGCTTTCAGGCTTAAGTCTCAGTTACATAATGCTTGAACACCCATCCCTTCACCAGTGCATATATTCCACCACCAAGAACCACGGTAAACCTCCCCCCCACACCCCCCACCCTCCAGTCCCCCACCCTGCCTGAGTAGCTGATAAATTTCACTTTACTTTCTCTTTACTTTGATTACATACAAACAAAAAAAATCACTATTATCGTTTGGAGTCCCCCCCCACCCAGAGTCGGACCTGCTGGAAAGGAAGCATTTGATAATTTGTTTTCCATTGCTGAGAATGAAGAGATACAAGGTTGTGTGGCCACAATAGCAGCAGCAAGGTTCTAGATTTTCTGTATTTTAGTATTTTGGTGACTAAGTCCATAGGGTTTTCTGCTAGAGGTTGTATCATTGCTAGCTCGTACCTCTCTGCTACTTTATATTCCACATATGAGTGCAATCTTTTACAGAAGAATTTTTTAGAAAATTTTCTTTTCAGGGGTATTGTGCCACCAGCAGGTCAGTCTGTACTTGTGGAGCAAGTGCATCAGCAGCGTGATGGTGCCTTTAGACTTCCAGATACCCCAAAATTGCTGCTGTGCCTTTGGCCAGAATCCAACAACTTTGGGCCAAGTTTACCAAGAAATTAAACAGCCAAAAGTGGGAGACACACCCACAAACCATCTCTGGCTCAGCTATATAAGCTCAACACAGGCAGGGGAAGCGTTGGAAGGGTGGTGGAGGTTGATAATACTGGGGATTTTGGTGGTGGAAAATGTGCACTGGTGAAGGGATGGGTGTTTGATGATTGTATGACTGAGGCTCAAACATGAAAGCTTTGTAACTGTATCTCACAGTGAATCAATAAAAGGGGGAGGGAAAATTAACATTCAGAATAGAATTTTTAAAAAGTAATGTGGAGATTGGCCACTGTCCAGATCACACAGTTGCTTCTCCCAAGAGGGAGCATAACATGAGATCCCCCCTAACCATACCACCAGACTCCATGCCAGGCTATTTCACATGGGGCGCCCCAGAGCGGGGGTGAGTGAGAGCCCTCCCTGCCCCAAAGGACCCAGCTCCAACAGCCAAAAACCTCCACAACCCAACCATCAACCACCACCATGCTCAAGGCCACTGCCCACACACTCGGCCAAGCCTCCTACATGAGTAAACATATTCCTGGATACATCATAAGACACTCCCTACCCATTCTCCATAATCACCACACCACATTTGATGGGGTTCTGATAGTAGAAGAAAAATCATAGAGGGAAATATATATATATACATATATATATATATACACATATATATGGGCTGGAGGGATAGCACAGAAGTAGGGCATTCGCCTTTCATGCAGCCGACCCATGTTCGATTCCTCCGCCCCTCTGGGAGAGCCCGGCAAGCTACTGAAAGTATCACTCCCACCCAGCAGGCCTGGCAAGCTACCCGTGGCATATTGGATATGCCAAAAACAGTAACAATAAGTCTCACAATGAGAGATGTTACTGGTGCCTGCTCGAACAAATCGATGAGCAACAGGATGACAGTGACAGTGACACATATATACATATCATATATGTATAAGTACCCTTTGCCCCCTAATGCCCTCACAGGAACATGCATGCCCACCACAGCCACTGCAACCCCATCATGTAGCAGCCCAGGCTCCAGACAGGCCATGTGACGCTGCCGGCAGCCCACCCCTGAACTTGGGGGTGGCCCACGTGATGCGCTAGCAGCACCACCTCTTCCTGGAAGAGTAAGTAGCACCAGTCCTGTGCCAGAAATGTCTCCACCTGTGAGGTGTCATGTCTCACGGGTGAGCTCTCGGCAGCGGTCCCAGTGAGTGAAGGAGAGCACACAGGCCGGCCTGCATCTCGCTTAGGTCATCTGCGGCTGGGGCGACAGGTGGCAGAGGCAGCCCATGCGACACCCCCAGTCCCACCATCAGCGTCATCACCATAGCAGCGACACAGACGAGGAGGAGGAGCAGAAGCACGCCCTCACCAGCACCGGCTCCAAGCAGAGGAAGAACGTCATCAGCTGCGTCACTGTGCACAACTCTCCCCACTCCGAGTCGTCCAGCACCACCAGCCCCTACTCGGCACTGTACAGGGCACCACACCAGCACCCTGGACACCAAGGAGAGGCTGGAGCAGCACTGCTCGGGGTACCCCCCATCATCATCGTGCCGCCTCTGAAAACTCAGGCCCCTGAAGTGCTGGTGGAGTGTGGCAGCCTGGGGCCAGTCAGCACCAATCATTACCCACCCTCCCACAAGCCCAGGTCCTCCAGCAAGGTGACCTCCACCAGTGGTCACTCTTCAGGGAGCTGTCCAGAGCCGTCGCCTCCTGGCAGCCGCGGCTAAGCCCGCATTTCCAGCAGCAGCAGTCGCTCAATCTCATCCAGGCCCGCAGTACGTGGCTGGGGGCTGCGCGGGGGTCACAGCCGCCAGCCGGCCTACACTGCGCCCACAACGGCTCAGGGCCCCTACTCCTTCCCGCACAGCAGGCACAGCACTGTGCACCCGCACCTGGCCGCCGCCGCCCACCTCCCCGCCGGGCCCCACCTCTACACGTGCACGGCCCTTGCACCCTGGGCTCCAGCACACCGCGGCCCACCTGGTGGGCCCACAGGGCTCGGCGCCACGTCACACAGCACCCGGCCTGCCCGCGGGCATCGTGTGCCAGGTGCCCCTGAGCATGGGCCCCACTTCCTGCCCTTGCCCACGGTCCACCCGTCTCAGGACCAAGCCCAGTTAGCCCACCAGACCTACATCAGCGCCTCGCCGGCCTCCACCATCTACAGTGGATACCCGTTGAGCCCCCTCCAAGGGGCCAGTACCTATGAATACTGCGGGGGCGGCCGAGGGGCCCCGGGGTGGGGGACTAAGGGAGCCTGGACTTTTAATACTGAAGATGCACACACAAACAATGCAAACAAGGCCAGTCTGGCACCACAAAACTTGAACTAGGAGGTGAAAAGACTTAGTACCCACAGGAGTACGTTTTACAGAGGAAGGGTGAATGGGGTAGGGGTGGGAAGAATCTATGCTTTTTATTTTAAAAAAGGAAAAGGAAAAAATGGGGGGGGAGAGTCCATAACAAAAAAAACCCACAGTTCACCCACACATTCGGCTCTGCAGAGGAGGAGATAGGAAGATTGCAGAAGGGGTGGGGGTGGGGAGCGGCAGGGGGGCCGTTTTCAAAGAACTTTTATCTATGAACTTTTCAGAGTATTTTCCTACGGCAGTGGGGCCCCACCCTGCAGAGGCCAGGGCTGCAGCAGTGGGAATCCGCTAGGTTTGTAGTCGTGACCCCATTCCGGGATTTCTCCCAAGCTCTGACTGACCGGCTGCCCCCAGGGTAGGGAAAAAGGGACCAGGACCTGGGGTTTCCGAGGTCCTGCTCCTTGGTCTGCACTGCGGGGAGCCTGCTTGCCCCCGGCAGAACCCCTGGGAGAGGGCGCCTATCTTTCTGAGCTCTGGATAAATCCCTCGGCAATGTCAGTCCTCAGATGTTGCGAACGTTGGTTGATAGATTCCCCGCCCCCTTCCCTGAGATGGCTTTTCTCTTGGAACCAGTCCTTAGTCCAGTAGCATAGGGGAGTGGCCATGGGGAGACCCCAGGACCGGGTCATACTCCGCACCCTACTTTCCCTTTGTCTTCAGCGCCAATGATTCCAATAGAACCTTCCTCAATGGAATTGCACAAAACTGAAGAACCCACAGGTGGTGGAGCCCAGGCTGTAGGCGCCGGTGGGGGTTCAGCCAGGCCCGCCCTTCCCCCAGTGCCTTATGGACCACCTCAGCCACTCCCAGGTACTCCACGCGCCTGGGCTCCTGCTGCACTGCCGGAGTGCCTCCCTCGGGCTCGCCTGCCATCTCTTCTTCCTTATCTCTTTTAAGTTATTTTGATTTGAACCCCCCCTCTTGTTGTTCTTGGGCCATTGGCTGGCAGAGGGTGGCAAGGGACCAGCCCGCCGGAGAAACCCCCACCTGGGTATTGCGGTGCTGGGGGCAGTGGCAAGGAGCCAGGGGGCCTGAGGACTGCTTAGTTAACCTTGACTTAGGGGACAGAGCCCCTTCCTACCCCTTTCTGCCCCCTCCCCACCCCCCCTGCCGTTGAGGGGACAGAGGTCACGTCTTGCTGCCTTGTCAGGCGGCTGCCTCAGCCACCAGAGTAAAAGGGACAAAAGGGCCAGTCCCTTCCCAGGGGCTCCCCAAGCCCCCTGTTCTCAGCCTCCAGACACACCCAGCCCAGCCCCCCGCCAGCAGCCCCCCAGATCCTTCCCCCTGGAAGATAAGTGTCTATCTTTGTTTGCTCCTGAATTCTCGCCCCCCCTTCCCATGATTCAGTTGGATTTGGACTTTTGAAGGGGCCTGGGGGCAGGTGGTTGGAGTCCCCCTCTCCCCCGCTCCCAGTGGTCTCTCACACTGCACTTTGGAAGACCCTTCGGACAGTGACATTTCCAAGGAAATGTGTCCTTTGCCCTCTTTGCACCTTCCTCACACCTGAAGCCTTGCCCTCGGGGGGCCAGGAGGGATGAGGGTCTCTCAGACTGTGACAGATTACTCTGAAATACACGACGTCTGGGGGATCTGTCCAGTCGAGGGTGGGGTTTGACAGGGAGGCCGAGGTGGCTTGGTTCTCCAGGCCGAGCCCCAACCCTGATGCCCTCCCAGCCAGACCTCCCAGGTGCAGAGATGGGCGCCCCCCAGTTTCAGTGGTCCCCCGTCCCCCCTCTGCCCCCACTGGCCGGCCCAGAGCACGCCCTTAGCTAATCTCAGCTATGAAATGAGAAGCCCCCACCTTGCCACAGCTTCCACTTCTCGAGGTTCCCCCAGGCTGGAAAGAAGGACACCAGGACTGCTCAGTCCTCCACCCCAGGACCACCCAGCCCCAGAAGCTGCCCCTTCCCTGGACACGGGGTAGCCAGGTGGCAGGGGTCCCCGTGGCCACACCCCCAGTTCAGGCCCGGGGGCTGCTGCTGAGCCTCCAGTCGCCTTACTGGGAGCAGCCCCGCCCCCGCCCCAATCTCTCGCCCTGACCTTTTAGGGAAAGGACAGAATTGCCTTCCATTCCAGAACATTCATCTGCTTTGGCTGAAATGTCTTACTCTCTGCCCTGACATTTTCTTTCCTTTTCTTCCATGTCAGGAATGAACGTTCCTTGCTGCTCATAAAGATAATATTATTGTACTAATTATTATTTTTATCATTACCGTCATAATTTCCTCTCGGAGAGCCCGGCAAGCTACTGAGAATATCCCACCCGCATGGCAGAGCCTGGCAAGCTACCCGTGGTGTATTCAATATGCCAAAAACAGTAACAAGTCTCACAATGGAGACATTACTGGTACCCACTTGAGAAAATCAATGAACAATGGGAGGACAGTGCTACATACATATTTTCAGATATGTATACCAAAGCTCACATCATCCAAACTTTAACAAAATATGAATGTCTTAATGGCTCCTACCAAAATAGAACAATCTTCACACTGTTTTCTATATGAACACTTTTTTGTAAGCATGCTCACCAGTTCTTCATAACAGACAATATAAAATATATTATTTTGATTATGTTTTTGGACAGGGATTGGAGCTTGGGATGGAAACATCCTGAATTTGGTGATGGGAAGGTCTAATGGTGGTGGGGTTGGTTTTTGAATATTGAATGTAATCAAATATTGTGAACTAACTTATAAAATTAAAAAATTTTAAAAAGGAATATGGAGTTCATGCCCAATTCAATCAGTTTAATAAATGGCTGAATAAATAGCAGTACTCCTACATTATAATAAAATATTTTTCTTTTCAGCCTATAGGACAGAAAACAGAAACAGATGCTATCTGCCTAATTCTATATATAAAATTACTACATTTTCACAAGACATTATTATTTATTAAAAATATTACTCTGATATTATGCTTTACTATATTTATATTATTTTATTTTATTTTCTAAATGTATTTTAAAATTTACTATATTTCACATTATATTAGACTTTACTATATTATTTATCTTAATTTTAGTACAATTTTATATTCCATTAGATGTGATTTTTATATACTCTATATAAAATTTAAACATCATGAATATATTGTATACCATGGACTTGTTTTCAGCAGTTATAGAGATTAGCTAAAAAATTGTTCTGAAATGCTATTCTAATTCTCCTGAGAAAGATTTCTGAATTATATATATTCTGAATTATATGCTATAAGAATTCATAGAAAACCTAATCTTCTCATAGGTCTTAACTTCCAAACTTCATAATTTTTATGCTAAAAGGAAATGAGAGTAGTACAATTTGTTTCTAGGTATAATTTCAATATGTCCCAAGCCTGGCTCTGTCTCTAAAATGTCTGTTCTGGGCTGGAGAGATGGAACACTGGCTATGGTTCTACATACAGCTAATCTGGGTTCAGTCTGTGGCATCCCATATGGTTCCTGGAATACTGCCAGGAGTGATTCCTGATCAAATATCCAGGATAAACCTCGTATTCTAAATATTTTTGTCTCCTTATTAATTTCATATTTATTTTTCTGCCAGTTTATTCACTTCTCACTTCATTCTTTTCAGTCTTTTCCAATAATCTGTTTAATTCTCACTTCTGTCTAAATTATCTTTTTATTGCAATTACTTCCTACAATTCCATCACAAATACTTTCTCTCCCATAAACAGTGAAATCCTTTATTTATATCATTCTTTAAATAATTTATAGCTTTTTCCAGGTAGTGAATGCTCAGTTTCCTGCATCTTATGAAATGATGTTCCATTGCATTTCAGATAATTATATACCCACAGTTTTTCTTTACCTTGGTAAATGGTTGCACTCACTATATTGCAACTGGTGTGAAGTGATAACTCATTTTTTTCCATTGTTTTATTTTAATCGAATTTCCTCAACAATCAGTGATGTCATTTTTTCATGTAACTTTCTGTGATTGCTTATAAAAGGGTATCTTCATCATTTATTGATGGAATTCTTTTGTTGATCTTGTTGAGTTTCTGAGGTTTTTTTCATATATTAGATATAAGCCCTTTGATGGGTGTGTGGTGTATAAATCTCACATTCAGTAGTATGTATGCAATAATATGTATGATTTAGTGAGAGTTCCTTTTTTTGCCATACCAATTTGTTGTTAGGGTTTATTGTCTCAGAGATCATGCTTGGTGAGCTCAGTGGACCAAACAGAGTGATATCTATTGAACCCAGATCGTCTCCTTGCAAGGCAAGCACCCTACCTACTGTACTATTCCTCCAGCACCAGGTAGTAGTTCGTTTAACAGTGCAAACACTTGTTAGTTTCCTGAAATTTCATTTGTTTCTGTTTGTATTTAGTTTACTTTCCTTTCAAAAACAGTTAAATCATTGTTGAAACCTCAGAAACCAAAATTGCAGAGTGTTTTGCTTATGTTTGTTTCTTTCATACATTTTATGATTTCAGGTCTAACATATAAGTCTTCATTCCATTTTTCGTTAATGTGTGCATAGTGTGAGATCACTTGTATCACTTGTTATCTCTTTGCTCATCGATTTGCTTGAGCGGGCGCCAGTAACATCTCCATCCATCCCTGTCGCGTGCTAGTGTAGCCCAATAACGTCTGCTCGCTCCAGGAACATGAAGAGCCTCAAACTGTTCATTCAGAGTCTTGATGAAGAAGCCTGACCATCTGGTAGGTGGGTGGCCAGGCATTCGTTTGATGTCCTGTAGAATCCAGTCAGTAACAGCTCTAGTCCAGCATTTTTCTCCAAATTGCATTACGTGTCTGGCCCACCTGATTTTCAATGCCTTGGCAAATGAGACAGTGTCCCTGATTCTCAATTGTCAATGGAGGTCAAAACTCAGGATTCCTTCTCTCACTTAAGTGAAACATGATACTCCAAGCATAGCTTGCTTTCTTTCTTTCTTTCTTTCTTTCTTTCTTTCTTTCTTTCTTTCTTTCTCTCTTTTCTTGGCCACACTTAGCAATGCACAGGTCTTAGTCCTGGCTCTGCACTCAGGAATTACTCCTGGTGGTGCTCAGGGGACCATCTGGGATGCTGGGAATTAAATCCAGGTTGGCTGTATGCAAGGCAAATGCCCTACCCACTGTGCTATCGCTCCAGCTCCAAGAATAGCTCTTTCGATTCCTCTTTGGGATACCCGATAGCGTTCTCATCTTGTTATTGTAGAGCCCACGTATCTGAGGCGTACATTAGTTCAGGAAGAATGGTGGATTCGAAAAGATGTGCCTGGAGCTGGAGGTTCTTTGTCCTCTTAACAACTTCTTCGAAGCTCCTGGAGGCATTTCACACTGTTCCCTTCCTCCTGCGCAGCTCAGGTTCCAGGTTGTTTGTTATGTTGAGTTCTCAACCTAGGTACACATAACTGCTGCATTCAGAGATGTTAGTTCTATTGAGAGCAAATAGAATGTCAGGAACTAGTCCATTTCTCATGAATATTGTCTTCATGAGATCCAGCTGCACACCAGCCTTTCCACACTCATGGTCAAAGTCGGACAGCATTCGGGCCACTTGGCTAATGTTTGGTGTTATGAGAACAATGTCATCAGTGAAGCGGAGGTGGTGTAGTTGCCGACCGTCTATCGTCACTCAAGTCAGAGCATGACATTCTCAAGGATGGCACTGAAGAGTTTCGGTGATATGGTATCACCCTGCCGAACCCCTCTCTTTACATCGATAATCACTTCCTTGTAGAATGGTGAGATCCTGGTGATAATACAGCTCACAGAGGATCCTGATGTACTGAGTTTGAACGCCCTGTTTGGCAAGGGCTCCGATGACCACTTCAGTCTCAACAGAATAAAAGGCCTTTAAACAGATAAACATTAGACAGAGCGGCGTCTTGAACTCTCGTGAAACCTCAATAAGCTTGGTTACTGTGTGAATATGGTTGATCATGCTGAATCCTTTTCAGAACCCGGCTTGCTCAAATGGTTGTCCTTTGTCTAGTGTTCTGCCAATCCTATTCAGGATTACTCGAGTGAACAACTTGTAGACAACGGACAACAGGCATATTAGGTGATAATTACCGATGTCATGGATGTCTCCCTTCTTGTGCAACAGAAAGGTCCTGCTGGTTTTCCACTGGGATGGAACCTTGCATTCAGATAGATAGCATGTGAAGAGCTGAGCCAGTGTATTGACGAGTACTAGTGGCAGATTCTTCAGGTGTTCGGGTCTGACCTTGTTTGGACTGGGTGCTGTATTCTTCTTTACCAATGAAATGGCGTGTCGGATTTTGGATGGGAGGACACTGGGAATGACATATCCGTCCTGCGGAATTTGGTATGTGGGCAGGTGGACATGGCTATCAAAGAGATCTGAATAGATGTTGTGGATAACCTTTTACATTACCCTTCTGGAAGATGTGATAGTTCCATCAGGATGTCGGAGGGCAGTCACCTTTGCCACCTTGTAGTTGGCAAAGGATGGGTGGGCTTTTCGAATACTTTTTGAAAGTATTCTTCTGCCACATCAGCCAACACTGCTGCTCTTCTCTCTTTGAGGTCTTCTTTATCACTTCTCTGCACAGCTTATCTCTTGATGCAAGATAGTAACTCGATTTTATTATTGTGCATATACTAACTAGTTTTTTCTATAATTTAATAAAAAGGATTTTGTTTACTTAACTATAATTCCTTTATTTTAAATTAACACTTTACATATGAGAATTTAGTTCTGCCTCTTTAGTCTCCTGAGCTGTGCTCAGAAGCCTTTGGGACACACCCTTCTGTCTTCAGTCAACTGGGTTAGGTTCAATGCAAAAGCCTAAGGATCAAATGTTTCTTGGGGTATGCAGTTATGGAAATTAGTGTGTGCAGGGATCTCCACAGCCAAACAGATAGTACTCGGGGATGTAGTGGTGATGGGAATACAGTCAGGCTCTATCTCATGCAAGACATGTGTATTAACCCTTGACTACCTCTTTTAGATCATTTGGATATCAATTTAGTTTCATTGAGCTGGGATTTTTATGTTCAATATTGCAGTTTTCGGATTCCAGTAGCTTTAGAGTATTATTATAATTAGGAAATAAGATTCTTCCTAAATATGTGTTCCTGAACACATATTTGCTGTTCAGGAATAATTTGGCACTTTAATTATTTTTTGCAAATATTATTTGTTGCATTTGAGTGATTTTTCAAAAAAACAATTGGAATTTTATTAAACTTTTATAATACTTTCGATTAGATGATTATTTTAACAAAATTAATTCTTTCAATCCCTGAATATGGAATGTTTTTTCATTTCTTTGTTTCCTCAACTAATTCTACTAATAGATATTTATTTAGAAATTTAAGTATACATGTACTTTACTTCAATTGCTAAATGGATTCAAACTTTTTTGTTTATGGATGTAATTGTAAATATAACTTTTAAGACCTCTCTCTTTTAATTTGTTGTATAAGTATATAAATGCAATAGATCCACATGTAGGATTTAACCAGTCACTTTTACTATTTTTTGCTTTAAAAACATTTTTTGTGGACTCTAGGTTTTTGGTTTTGTAAATTAAAGTGTTACATACAAGTAGGATAGTTTTACCTCCTCCTTTCCAGACTAAATTACTTTCATTCTTTGTGATTTAGATAATTTATGAGATTAAGAGTATCAATATTCTGTTGAATATCTATGGCAAGAGTGGACATGTTTGCTTTGTGCCTCAACTTAGAGTAAAATATTTCAGTATTTTACCACTAGTACAAAGCTAACAGTGGATATATTGTCTATATCCTTTATTACTATATAAAGTAAGTTTTGAATTGCCATTTGTTGATTTTTTTATCATAAATAAATGCCTATAGAATCTGGCAAAAATTTTTCTCTGTTTAAATCAATATTTGTGAGTTTACAAGAAAAAGAGCACATGGGCACACAGGACTCGAGTGTTTGGTGGCCAAGAGCTGCCTCCCCAGGCTGGCCAATGGTGATGGCAATGGACAGATGAAGGACCAGGGGAATGGAGAAACAGGAACTGGGCCCCAGGTTGGTCAGTAGTCAGTTTATTTCTCTCCTCCCAACATAGTCCCATCTCTCCCTTTATGGTGCAATTATCGTCCTAGTTTTGGTCGCAGTCCCAGTCATCATACTTCCATCATCCTAGTAGACCTCAAAGTCCTCTACCTCATTACATTTTCTTCCTCATCTTGTCTTAGGCTCATAATCCTCTACTTCCAGGCATCGTTGTCATGTAGTTCTCCTTCTAGTCCCCAAATGTCAAAGACTCCAAAGTCTCCGTTCTCATTCTTGAGTCTTCAACATCTAGTCAGTCTAGTCGTTGACTTTCTAGTCCCCTCTTACCCCTTACAGCATAGTTATATAGATATCATGAAGGCTGGAGATACAAAAAGGTTGTGTTGAACATTATCATAACAAACAGATGTAAAGTCACTCTTTCAAGAGATTAACTCAAGGACAAAATCTCGTTTGAGGAGATTACTCCAGATTGCTAGGATATCTGCTCAAGGGCAGGATTCCACCTAGTGTGTATTGCTTTCTCCTTTCCTCATCTTGTAATCCATTTAAACCAACATAGTAAATTTACTTCTTATAATAGTTCTAGTCATTTTATACAAACATAGTAAGAGATCTATTAAGCTTAAAGGTTGGCTCTTCCTGGGGACATCTCACTATATATTCCAGTCTACAGTCCTCAGGCCAGGTTAGTCTTTCCTAAGCGCAGCAGGGTCCTCATTCAATTACTTCTTTTTGGGTCATGACAGAGTTTGTTCCATGACCGTGCTCTTAATTTATAATTATGGTGCTTAGCTTGTCTCCTTTCGATGCCAGGGTAGCTTACAGCTTGCTCCGGGTCCATCCAGTCTCTCTGTCAAGACACTGCTCTTGGAGTGCTAGGAACTAAGGGCAACTGAGGTTTAAGTAAGTAAATATGGATGCCCAGGAGTAAATATTATTTTGGAGTCAATTAACTCCCATGTTATAAAGCATAGCATAAACTGTTTTCCTGTTAAGCTGTTTAGTAAAGACATTACTAAATAAACCATGCAAGTAACATAAAGGAAAGAGAAAAGCAATATAGGATTATTAGTGCTTGATGGAATTCGGTATGCCTCAGGGGCACTATTGTGGGAGTAGCTCAATAAACCTTAAAATCCCTGAGGGAGGAGCGAGGAAAACTCAATATTATCCAACAGATATTATCATATATTTTTATCTGTAATAATATCTGTGGTGTGGTACATGGACCGATTTTCATATAGTCAACCAGCCTTGCATCCTGGAATAAATATCATTTGGTAGTTATATATACTGTATTAATTTATTACTATATTTCCTTTACCAAGAATATGTGTATTTTTTCATTTATGTCCTTAAGGGCAGGGGTATTTGTCTACAATTGTGTATGTGCAAAAGAGAAAGAGAGAGAAAGTTACTTCTTTCTACATTTGACGTCAGGGTAATGTTTGAATCATATAAATCACTGTATCACTGTTATCCCGTTGTTCATCGATTTGCTCGAGCGGGTGCCAGTAATGTCTCTATCCATCCCTGTTGTATGCTAGTGTAGCCTGATGGCATATTGGGGGCCCTTTCACGGTCAGGGGAATGAGGACCGTTTGTTACTGTTTTTGGCATATCTACTACGCCACGGGTAGCTTGCCAGGCTCTGCCATGCAAACAGAATACTCTTGGTAGCTTGCCAGGCTCTCCGAGACAGAGGGAGGCTTTTGGGGCAGTCTCTAATAGCCTTTACATATATGATTATATACATGAGAATTTATGAACAGAAACCATATAAGATGATTATATATTAAATGTCTATGATAATATTCTACAATTTTTACTGTGAAAGAATAAATTAAGAGATTATAGATTATAATACTAATATTTATTTCTGTTTCACTACCATATTTTATAAGTACTTCTGCCCTTAAGGATTGTAATTATGGGATCAAATCATCCAGTATGAATTTTACTATGTTTATTGAGGCTTGAGGGGAACATGAAGCCCTTCCCATATTCCTCACATATATGAGGCTCCTAACCAGTGTGCATTTTCATATGTCTGGTAAGGCCTGAGGACTGAGTGAAGGCCTCCCCACATGCCTGACACTGATGAGGTCTATGAATTTTTCTGTGTGTACAAAGAGATCCAGATTGAGGGAAGGCGTTCCACATTCCTGATATATACAAGGTTTCTCCCCAGTATGAATTCTCATATGCACAGTAAGGGAATAGCACAGAGTGAAGGTCTTCCCACATGTTGGACACTGATGAGGTTTCTGTCCACTGTGAAGTTTCATATGCATGGTAAGTGAAGAGCACAGAGTGAAGGCTTTCCCACAAGTCTGACACTGAAGAGGTTTCTCTCCACTATGAAATTTCATATGTGCAGTAAGGCCTGAGGGCAAAGTAAAGGCCTTCCCACATCATGAGGTCATATAAAAAGGTTGAAATATGAGATAGTATAAGGGTGAAACTGACGTCATGACAGGTGGCAGAAATGAGAAAAATCAGGTAGGCCTCAGGTTCAGTTCCTGGAACTGAAACAGATTCAGTTTCCCAGCAATAAAACAATGCATAACTAGCCAACCTGAATCCACCTGGGAAAGTTCCTGGCTTAGCAAGTGGGCTCAATTTATCAATTCTCACAATGCCCCAGAAGCTGCTTTCTGTTAACCCTAAAGGAACGAGAAATCTATGTAATCAGAAAATTGGTACTGATACTGAAAACTGTTGGTTAATTGTTGCCTAACCACGGTTACCCTAGACAATTGCTAAAACACCTTTGTTTGGTAACTAAGTAAGAGTTTTTTTCTGAATCAATAAGGCATGTATTGCTTATGTCATCAAACCTTATATAAACTGCTTGCTGCTTGAAGTCGGGGTCGCTATCACTCTGTGGGAGATAGTTGGCCCCAGTATACTGGAATAAAACTCCTACTGTTTTTGCATTATCGTGCTCATGTCTCTGTCTGTCTTGCTGCTTGGAAACCCAGAATCTCGGGCTTAACACTAGTACAGAGGTTAGGTGCTTACCTTTCTTTTACTTAGCACTACATGTTGTCCCCCACTCCTACTTGAAGTGCAGAGCCAGTAGTAAGCTCTAAGGTTACTGAGGGTGGCCTGCAAACTAAAAATAAATAAATAAACAAATAAATATCAATAAATAAAACTGTTGGAAAAATCCTTTTTTTTTTCTTCAATTCTTTTGAAGCCATTGATAAAGGTGACATTTTCTTTTGAAGATTTGGTAGAACCCACTGGTAAATCTCTCTGTACAAGAGAGTTTTGAACAAAATTTTACTTAATCACCGTGGATTACAAAGTTACTTATAATTGGGTCTCAGGAATATGATGTTCTGACACCAATCTCTTTATCAATATTCATTCCCCTCCATAAATGTTCCCAGATTCCCTCCCACTCACCAGCCTGCCTTTGTGAAATTTTTTATTCTATTTCTCATTGTGGCTTACAGTCTTCTTACTTATAGGGTTTCTTGCAGAACACTCCGCTTTTCCTTGCTACTTTCTCCTCCAGGTAGACCACTTCCCTCCACCATTGCTGTAGTGTTCTCTTCCTGTCCTACGTTTTCATGCCCCCTCCCCTAGCCACAGTTTTGGCAGGCTTGCTACTGAAGGCCAATTATCATGTTCATTTCTGTTGCCTTTGGGCTTTTAATATTCCCTAGGAGGTTTCTTTATATCCCACACATAACAAAGGCCATTCTTCTTTTATTTTTTATTTTAAGATTTGTTATTGAATTGTTATTGTCAGATAGACCCTTACAAAGCTGCTCATTATTAGGTTTTAGTCATACAGTATTCCAACACCCATTCCTTCACCAGTGTATGTTTCCCAGCACCAGCATCCCCAGGTTCCCTCCCATCACTGTTACTCCCCCTCCCCAGGCTGCCTCTATGGCAGGGACTTTTCTTCTCTTTCTCTCTCTTTCCCTCTAGAGAGATCAATCTGAATCTGTTCCTTTTCCTCTGACTGATTTCACTCAACATGGTACTCTCCAGATCCACCCACATAGCCTCAAATTGTATGACTTTATCTTTCTTATGGCTCAACAGTATTCTATTTTGTATATGTTCATAGTTTTAGTTTCTTTGTTCATTCATCTGTTCTTGGACAATTGGGCTGCTTCCAGATTTTGACTATTATTAATAATGATGCAAGGAATATAAGAGTACAAATATATTTAACTATTATATATTCTGGACTCTTGGAGTATATTCCCAGAAGTGGAACTGTGGGGTTGCATGAAAGCTAAATTTCTAATACTTTGAGGAATGTCCATATTGTTTTCCAGAAAGGATGGCAATACCAACAGCAGTGAATGAGGCCCCCTTTTCTCTATATACATACCAAAAACTATTGTTTTTGCTCTTTATTCTTTGAGAAGTTTCCTGATCATGTCTTTTTTTCATTATGTTATAGATTACTTTTTCTTGTAAAGTTCTACCAGTGTAGAATATGTCTTAGATATTAACCAGTGCTTTATATAACTTAGGTATTAGCCCTTTATCAGATGTGTTTTGGGAAAGTATTTTCTTCAGTCTGTGGCATGTCTTTTATTTTGGTGATCTCTTCCTTTGAGGTGTAGATGCTTTTTAATTTAGTATTTATCTTTGTTTTGTTTACCTTTCCTTCTGTTTGTTTTGTTAATGGCATTGACATTGACATAGATACTTCTAGCCTGAATGTCATGAATAGTTCTTCCTATGTTTTCCTCAATGTAACTTGTGAATATAAGTTTGATATAAAGGTCTTTAATCCACTTTGATTTAATTTTTGTGCACAGGGTTAAAAAGAAATCTGACTTATTTGTGTGTGTGGTGTGAATTTTTTGCATTTAGTGAATCAGTTATCCCAAAAACACTTATTTTTTATTATTATTATTTTTTTATTGAATCACGATGAGAAAACTTACAAAGCTTTCAGGTTTAAATCTCAGTCATATAATGATCAAACATCCATCCCTTCACCAGTGCACATGTTCCATCACCAAGAACCCTAGTATGCCTCTCAAAGCAGCTACCCTCCACCTGTGTGGCTAATTATTTTCACTTTAATCTCTCTTTACTTTGATTACATTCAATATTTCAACAGAAAACTCACTATCATTATTTGGAATTTTTCCCCAACAATCAGATCTGCCGAAAGGCATCATTTGATAATATGTTTTCCATTGCTGAGAATGAAGAGCATCTAAGGTCACAGCCACAAAGTTTTGGATTTCTGGTATTTTAGTAATTAAGTCCAGAGAAATTTCTGCCAGAAGTTGCATTATTGCAAGCTCAAACCTCTGTTTAGTGGGCTCTAAAAGATGGTGGTTGCCACGCTGCCACTATCCCAAGGAAAGGCCAAGAGAGAAAAACCTTTCCCCTCCCAGGATGGCATGGGGCCGGAGCTTAGTTCACAGTCTAGAGGCATTTCTGCAAAAAGCCGGTGGGTGCTGAAAGTAGTTAGTGGGCCTCTGGGATCATGGTTACTCAGGAATGGAGGAGCCGTTTGTGGCTGCTCAGGGTCTCGTCTGGGCAGAAAGCTTCAACAATACTTCTTGAAGAGGATTATTTTTCTCAACTTCATGATTTTAATTCCTTATCTAAGATTAACTATCTGTATTCCTCTGTTTTTCTCTATAGTTTAAATTTCTTTTAGTAGTGTTGTTTAGTTTTCTTTGCAAGCTCTTTCACCTATTTGAAAAAAAAAACCCTAATTCTTAGGTACTTTCTATGCTGAGACACAATTTGAAAGGGAATGGTATATAAATTATATAGCACTGCATTGTAGCACAGTAGTCCTGTTGTTCATCGATTTGCTTAAGCGGATACAAGTAATGTCTCCATTGTGAGACTTGTTGTTACTGTTTTTGGCATATACATATACAGTTACAGATATCTATATATATACATAAATATATGTACACATCTATTTCTGTATATGTTATAATTATAAATATTTTAATTAAATTTTCTAAATAAATAATACACAAATAAATATTGAAATGTATCTGCCCTCTTATAAGTATTAGTGTCACATATTAAATAAACCATATTATCCTTAAACTGTACATTATTTACTTACTTAGCAAGTAAATTTTCAGCCATTTAAACTACAATTCAAATTCTTACTAAAAAATTAACCTTTTCTCATTGAAATACTTTTAGAAAAATTAAGTAAGCTGTATTAATTATGTATAATTACAATGTTTTATTCCATAATGCATAGAAAAATTCTTTCCTGAGGTTGCATAATTTATTAACATGCAAGGTATGTTTTATAATTTTTAATGGATAAGTATTTTTAAAAAAACAATGAAAAAATTACCAGAAATAATTATTTAATCTCTCTGACTTTAAAAATTTTGCTTCATAAGCCAAATCACTGTATCACTGTATCACTGTCATCCCGTTGCTCATCGATTTGTTCGAGTGGGCACCAGTAACGTGTCATTGTGAGACTTATTGTTACTGTTTTGGGCATATCCAATACGCCACGGGTAGCTTGCCAGGCTTTGCCATGCGGGCGTGATACTCTCAGTAGCTTGCCGGGCTCTCCCAGAGGGGCGGAGGAATCGAACACGGGTCGCCCACATGAAAGGTGAACACCCTACTGCTGTGCTATCGCTCTAGCCCCATAAGCCAAATATGTTACATATAATAAACCTTTACACAGTTTAATTATTGACATCATTTTATGTATTTCTCTGACTTTGCGTTTAATAATTTATATACCTATTATTTTAACAATTTTATCAGAAATAAAATTACTCTACTACACGGTGACAACACTTATGCTTGTATTCTAGGTTTTACCATTATCGTCAAGAATGGTAAATTATCCAAACTCATGAATTATACAGATTTGCCCTTTCCAACTACAGTTTGCAAGAACACTAGTTCAAAGAGATTCACTTTTAGAACAGTTTTAAAATCACTTTAGAGGTAAAATGCAGAAATCAGGGTTTTGGTTTCTTTGTGAATTATTATTAATTTATTTTTTATTTTTTACAGCCAAATGGACTGGGCATGATAACTTTGAGGAGGAGGTCAGCAACATAAACATATAAGAAAGGCAATTTCTGAGGAGGGTACTTAACACAGGTGCTTAAAATAAGGCAGAATGAAGACAGTATAAATAAGAACTAGGACTATTATTTATTAATGGAATTTTTCATTGAATCACTGTGAGATAGACCCTTAAAAGCTGTTCCTGACTAGGTTTCAGTTCTACAGTGTACCCCCCCCCTCGCCTACCCCTGCTGCCCGTTGGAGGTAGGGGCCCTAGATCAAGGCTGCCAGGCAGAGCTCAGGGAGCCTAGCAGGGGGCAGGAGGAGGCGGGAATGAGGGCCGGTGGAGAGTGGGACAGGCACCCAGAATGGAATAAACGCAGATGATCACCAGCCAGCCTGTCCCTGTTCCCTCCTTCCTGCGTCCACTGGCTGCCGCAGCAGGCCAGAGTGGAGAAGCGGCTCAGAACCACCTAACGCTTGCAGGTGGAGGGCCCCTGCACACTGGTGTTTCCAGCTTGCCCTTCGTGGTCCCGGACCTGGGCTGTGTCCTGAATTGCCCCTCATATTCCTGCCCCTTCAACCCCACCTCTTGACCGTCGACGCAGGTCAGAAATCCGGATTCCTTTTCTCACTTGAGAGAGATGTGATACTCCTAGCATAGCTCTTTCGATTCCTCTTTGGGATACCCGAATGGCGTTCTCATCCTGTTTGCGTAGGGCCCAGGTCTCTGAGGCCTATGTTAGTGCAGGAAGAACAGTAGAGTTGAAAATATGTGCCCGTAGCCAGAGGCTCTTTTTCCTCCTAACCACTTCTTCAACGCACTTGAAGGCATTCCACGCTGCTCTCTTCCTCTTGCGCCGTTCTGGCACCAAGTCATTCCTCATGTTGAGTTTTCAACCCAGGTACATATAGCTGCTGCATTCGCAGATGTTCATTTCATTGAGAGCAAATGGAATGTCAGGGACTAGTTCGTTTTTCATAAACATTGTTTTGCTGAGATTCAGCTGCAGTCTGACCTTTCCACACTCACGGTCAAAGTCGGCCAGCATTTGTGCCACTTGGCTAATTAATGTTTGGTGTTATGAGAAGGATGCCATCAGCAAAGCGGAGGTAATGCAGTTGCCGACCATCTATCTTCACTCCCATTCTTTCCCGTTCCAGCTATCACATGATGTTCTCCAGGGTGGCAATGAAGAGTTTCAGTGAAATGGTATCACCCTGCCAAACCCCTCTCTTTATGTCAACGATCACTTCCTTGTAAAATAGTGAGATCCTGGTGGTGAGTCCATAATACAGCTTGCAAAGGATCTTGATGTACTGAGTTTGAACACCCTGTTTGGCTAGGACTTCGATGGTCACATCAATCTCAACAGAATCAAAGGCCTTCTTTAAATCGATGAACGTTAGACAGAGCGGCATCTTGAACTCTCGTAAAACTTCAATGAGTTTGGTCACCATGTGGAAATGGTCGATCGTGCTGAATCCTTTTCACAACCCAGCTTGCTCGCATGGTTGTCCTTCGTCTAGTGTTCTGCCTATTCTATTCAGGATGACTCGAGTGAAAAACTTCTAGAAGACGGATGACAGGCAGATTGGGCGATAGTTGCTGTCATGGATGTCTCCCTTCTTGTACAACAGAATGATCCTGCTGGTTTTCCACTGGGATGGAAACTTGCATTCAAACAGTTAGCATGTGAAAGAGCTGAGCCAGTGTATTATCGAGTACTGGTGGCAGATTCTTTAGGTAATTGTCGGTAAGGGCCATTTCGTCGGTAAAGACGTGTACAGCACACGGTCCAGACAACTGGCTATGGTTAGGAATACGTTAATGTAAGTTTGGAGTTTGGATTATGCTTGACTTAGGGTGTAAAGAACTGCTTATACTTAATGTTAGATTTCTATGGTGTATGTATAGAGATATATTGAGTTAAGCATTATTTCGGTGATAGGTGTAGGCTGAGGAATAGGGTTTGGATTCAGTCCAGGTTTTGGGTTAAGTTTTGTTGTTTTGACTATGGGTTAAGCTTACAGTTCAGTGAGTATAGTATTTGGATTATATTTAGGGTTATTACAAGGGTTTTGATAAACTTAGTTGTCAGTATGAAGATATGAAGGTGTTAGTGTATGATGATAAGACCTGAGGACTACTCTTAGCTCTGAGAGTGGTTTCAAAATTTAGGTAAAGATTCATCTATGATGTTAATAGACTAGAGTTACCATTATGCATAGGGTAACGGTTAACTTTATAGGTTTAGGATTAGGATCACTGTGTCACTGTATCACTGTCATCCCGTTGTTCATTTATTTGCTCTAGTGGGCACAAGTAACATTTCCATTGTCCTAGCCCTGAGATTTTAGCAGCCTCTCTTTACTCATCCTACCCAATGGTGCCTCATTGGAGGCTCTTTCAGGATCAGGAGAATGAGTCCTATAATTCTTACTGTTTTGGGCATATCAAATACTCCATGGGGAACTTGCCAGACTCTGCCATGTGAGCAGGATAGTCTCGGTAGCTTGCCAGGTTCTCCGAGAGAGAGAACTAGACAATAAGAGACTGCACAGCCATGAATGTGGCCACGCACTTCCAGGAACTTTGTTTTATAGTCTCTGGATTTTGGCTGCTGATGGGAGTACAGGGCGCCAGGGGCAGTTTGTGGGTGTGGCTGCCAAGCTACTGGAAAATGGGGGATCTGGGTGGAGGAGGCCCAGTCCCGATCCAAGCAGCCTTGGAGATCTCAGACCCGGGTCCCGCACACCTGTGTTCCTCTGCTGGTTTCTTCATGCACAAGGTTCATCCTCTCTCTCCAGGACTGGGGTGAGGTTTAGTATTTGTGGGTATTCCTAAACTTTAGCTTGACCTAAGCATAAGCCTAGGTCAAGTATAAGTATTCAGTATTAAACTGAATACTAAGCATAAACCTTAACTCTCAGCTAAGCTAAAACTGTCCTTTCAAAGCAGAACCCTGGTGGTATGGTGCCACCAACAGGTCAACCTGTACCTGCGGGGTGAGTATAGCAGCAGACTGATGGTGTCTTCAGGCTTACTGACACTCCAAAATTGCTGCTGTGCCTTTGGCAGGACTCAACAACTTGGGACCAAGTTTACCAAGAATTAAACAGCCAGAAGTTAAGTATGTGGGAGCCCATGCCCACAAACTACCTCCAGCTCAGTTATTATAAGCTCATTTATTGGCTTATCTCAGAAATCCATAGATAAATCTCAGAAGAGACCAAAAGCCACAGTTAATCTCGGACCTGAGCATGGCTGAACAGACTGGGGTAAATCGGAGGGGCAGGTTGGCCTGTGCCTGCTCAAGCAGAGCCCCCAGCAGCTGCTTGTTTCCACAATTCAAAATCACCACTATAACCCCTGCCTGACCACCATCTCAGGACAGACCTCACCAAGATATAACCTGCTGAAAATTCGAGTGTGCAGATTTTATGACTGGAATCTCCAAGCTTTCACAGAGTCAGAATGGGGTACTTTCCCCCACTTCCCAATACACATGGAAGCACTGGCAGTCACCCCCACAAACCAACTCCAGTGTCAACCTGTAAACTCTATTACTGGCCTTGCTTCAGAGACCCAAAAATAAATCTCGAAAGAGGTGAAAAGCCAGGACACCACAGTGAGTCCTGGAAGACACCACAGAGCTGGAGAACTCTCCATGCCCCATACAGAGCCAATTTCACCAGGGAACCCCAGATGGAGCAGGTGCAGTCTCCCCACCTACTCCAAGTGGAATCCCAGTGACCAAGAGCTTCCATAAGCAAGGCCCAGGTATGCGAGTTCCAGGACTAAATCCCCATGCCACATGGCGGCAGAGGCACCTGGCTGTCCTTCCCCAGCTCCCTGCCCACTCATTGGCCTGACTGTCATCCGCACAATGTGCCTCCAGGCGAGATCTTAGTGCACCAACAGCCCTGGTCCAGAGACACTCAGTTGAACCCCAAAATGGATTAGTGCCTTGAAGAAATGTCTCTGGAGCCCAACCATTTACAATCTAGGATTCCAGAAGCATGCAGCACCCAAGATATTCAAAGTGAGCAGTGGACGATAAATGATCTAGCATCTGCCCCTAGCAGGCTGGCTTGAATGGTGGTGGGAAAATTCGAGCAAAACATAATGCTCAAAATAGAGAGTACTGGGGAAATTGCCTGCCATGGGGGCAGGCTGAAGACTAAGATGGTGCAGTGGGGGGGGATATTCTAGGGACATGGTGGTGGAAAGAAAGTGTGCACTGTTGGAGGGATGGGTGTTCGATCATTGTACGGCTGAATCTCGAACATGAAAGCTTTGTAACTGTATCTCAAAGTGATTCAATTAAAAAAAAGTAATGTGGAGTTCATGCCCAATTCAGCCAGCTAAATCAATGGCTGAATAAATAGCAGTACTCCTACATTAATAAAACTAACTAAATAAAAGCAGAACCCTCACGCTAACTCTAAACCCTGACACTAACTCAAAGCTCAGTCTAATCCTAACAGCCTAGCCATTCCAAACACTGTACTGAAGCCTGACCTTAACCCTTTTGGAAACATAAGTCTAATTCTAAATAGAGCTTACTGAAACAAACAAACAAAAAAACCCAAACCCCAAGAGGAACTAAATCTGATTCTTAGCCTAAACCTAACCATAAGGCTCATCCTTACGGAAAACCCAAAACAAACACTACACCTCACATCTAACCTAGAGACTACACTAACTCTAACACTTTCTTTAACCCTGAAAACTAATACATATCCTTACCATTCCTAACTCTAACCTAATTCATGATGTTATGTAAATCTATTCCTCCCCCGAAACCTAGCACCTAAGCTTAGGTAATAGGCTTACAACAGAAAAGCATAAAGCTAACCTAAAGCCTAAATCTACCACCAAATCTCACCTGTAACATAAGGGTTAGGTTCATGCTGAAAGCTAGGGTTAACAATAGCTATAGTCAAGGGATTAAGGTCTAGGGTTAATGGTTAAGATTTAAGCTCTGTTAGTGATACATGTACAGTTAAGTTTAATAACCTTAGCCTAAAACCTAAGATGAAGTATGGGCTTGGGGTTATGTTTAGGCTTAATTAAATTAGGATTCCAGTAAAAAGGGTAAGTCTTAATGGTTACAATTTAGGATTCTGATTAGTCTTAGTGTTATAATCAAGGTTAGGGTTAGGCCTACTATTTGCCTAAGGGTTGGGTTAGAGTTGTTTTACTGTTAGCCTTATGGTTTTGGCAGGTATCAGCTTAATGGCTTCGGATTTGGCTTTGAACTATGGTGTTAGGGTAAATACTTATCCTTAGGATTATGCATAGCTAATTTGGGTGCATTCTGGATTTGGTAGATTTCTTAAGGCTGTGCTCCAGATTATCAATTATGTTCCTGCTTAATATCAAGATTTAATCTGAGGTCTCAGGGTTTAGAGTTTGCCTGACAGTTATGTTTATTAAGGGCATAATAAAGGCAGTTAGGATTAGCTGATGATTAGGTTTATGGTTAAAGTCTGGATTAGGTTTCAGTTCAATCTGGGTTAATCTTAAAGTGTAGTCTAATGATTAGGGTTCAGGTAAGGCTGAAGTTTAGGAATAGCTGCATACTATATCTTAGCCTAGTCCTAAGCCTATTAAGGCAATCCTTTAGCCTAGGCCTAATGCTAGCATTAATCTATTAATATCATAAGTTAATATTAACCCTAATTTTGACACTAGTCCCAAAGCTAAGAGTAGACCTCAACTCTTATCACCATAACACTAAAATCTACCCTCATTCTGATGACACAGAAAACAAAATCTAACCACAAACCTACACTCGTCAAAATGAAAGGATAAATAAATAAAGAAATAAAGAAACATAATCCACTAAAAAAAATAAATTTTTCCCAAGGTGTAATTCATACACAGAGATACACAGAGATTCACAGAGATACAAAATTGAACCAATATTATTAACTGGATGCATTGTGTTTTGGAGAAATTTTACTGACTGCTGTAGTTGTCCTGCAACCACAGGAAGACTGGGAGCATGAAGATGCTAACAGGATCTAGGGATAATGGATCAAAATATACGCATGTCATGGATAAACTGGGACATACTGTAAAAAACTAAAGCTTGCCGAGGGGCGAGTGCACTCGCAGGCTCTCCGGGCAGCTCTGTCTCACCACCCGCGTTCGGTGCCCTGGAACCACAGTGTGTGGACTGGATCTGGACAGCCGGTGGTCAAGGAAAGGCTAAGGAAGAAGGAGGACCAAGCTGGTTGCTGATTAGTTAATCAACATAAGAAAGCCCTTCCTGAGGGCAGGGCATTCCAAAGCCCTTCCTCACTCTTAAGGTTTTTTTCTTTTCCTCAGTCCAGGAACTTATTAACATCTTAATACTAGTTATTTTTGTATGGACATAGCAAGGGATACATTGAGGCTTGCAAGGCAGCTTTCCTGGCAACATCTTGCCACAGGCTCAGACCACAGCACTCAGGCCAGATTAATCATTCCTCACCCTAGCAGGGTCCAAATCTGGTTATCGCTGTTTGGATCATGACAACATTTGTCCATGATCAAGCTCTTAACTTATAGTTAAGCATTAGGCCCTTTGGCCAGGCCCATCTCGATGCCAGGGTAGCACACAACTCACCGCTTGCCCTGGGTCCTTCTTGTCCCACGTCGGGACCGTGCTTTGGGGGTGCTAGGAAGTAAGGGCAGCTGAGGCTTAGGTCAAGAGAACAGATGCCCTGGAGGAAAATATCATGTAGAGTCAAATGACTCCCAGGTTACAAAAGCATAACATTTGTTAAATCTTCCTGTGTCCATACAAAAAGGACTTGCTCTGAATAAACTATGCAAAGGACTCAAGGAGAAGAGAAAAACATTATTTACAAGTCAACAAAACACTAAGAAAGAAGCTACAAATAAACAAAGAGGAATAGGAGCACTGTAACGGGAGTAACCCAATAAACCTAAACTACCTAGAGCTATGTTATCCTACATATCCCCCTTTTTCTTTTTACAAAAACACAAAATTTGAAAATGAGGAACAATTCCAAATTACAACACAATTTCAAATAACAACACAGTCTTATTAGTTGTACTAAGATTTCAGTCCGGCCCTTGGGCCCAGAGCAGTGCTTATAGTAAAGCGTCCAATTGTCCTGCACTGTCCAGGGGTGATAAGAGTCACCAATGATGGGGCTGGAGAGATAGCACAGCGGGTAGGGTGTTTGCCTTGCACGTGGCCGACCCGGGTTCAAATCCCAGCATCCCATATGGTCCCCTGAGCACCGCCAGGAGTAATTCCTGAGTGCAGAGCCAGGAGTAACCCCTGTGCATCGCCGGGTGTGACCCAAAAAGAAAAAAAAAAAAAGAGTCACCAATGATAAGAGTCATTTAGTCACAGTTTGAAGAAATGAAGTGTCTGGATCAAAATTGAAGAGTTGTCCTTGTAGCAGCAGCAGTAGTGGTAGCAGCAATGAGTCTCTGGAAAGTAGCTATTAGGAGTCCAACAAATTTCAGGAAGCACTGGATCAGTCAGGGAGCACTGGAACAGGAGCATCACAACTTCTGGCAGGAGAACTTCAGCAGGGGAATACAGCTATTCTCTGGTCTGGTTCCTCGGCAGTCATAGATGTGTAACCTAGCTTATGTCTGAGAAAAAACACTTTTTTAAAGTTATCAGAGGCCTTGACAGTTGGGGTTTGGTTCCCATGTCTGTGGATAGAGACAGAGGAAAGCTCCAATATGAATGGATATCCTAGAGATAAATGAGAAGGTGTTCCTGTTAAAAGTCATTTCTTTCTCGTTCAGGAACCTGTGAATTCCAAGGAAAGGGTAAAAATAAAGTATTGTTAATTAAAAATATGTAGGCCTGGCGTTGTCCAATCCACAACCTGTAAAAGAAGGGTATAAGGAAAGGTCTTAATGTGACCTCATGATATGCAAAAAAGGGGTTAGAGGCCTTTGCTGCAGGTCCTCTAACGCTGGCTCCTCTTCTTTTCTTGTGACTCCGAGCTGAAATCAGTTTGGTGATGAATGTGAGCTGGAATTTGAAGGGTTGTGAATCTCTGGCGGTCTGAGATCCACATCAGGTGGTTGATTTCTACTTCTGATGAGATGTAAAGGGATCCAAAGTTTCTTAGTGGGGTTATCATCTGTTGAAACAAAAGCATAGCCTTTTCCTCGAATGAGGAGTTTTCCTGCTACATTCAATTGAGAAAATACCTCCTTTTTGTATTTGATTTAACATTCCATATGTCCACTGAAAATGCAGAGGTGGTGGGCTTAAGGCCGCAGTGTTCTATACTGAAAAGGGGTTGTAGTAACTGTATCGGGGCAGGAAATAGGCTGCACTTCCTGCCATCCCTGGCTGCAGCGATTATACTGATTGGAGCTCTGAGACTCCACACTGGGAAAAGGGGCTGCAACTGAGAACATCCCCTGATTTTGCGGGGCCTGAGGCTGGCCCCCTTGCAGGTGTCCCGAGCTGGGGTCACCCACTACATCAAAATTAAAGCGACCATCTCTGGCCCAGTGATTTCCCCTCTTACACCAGGGACAGGGCCCGGGAGGTGCAAGTCTGGCTCTGCAGTCTCTGGCCCAGTGGTTTCCCTTTTTACATCTGGGACAGGGCCCAGGACTTGCTCTCGTAGCACGGCTTGGGGGCGCATTGCAATCTCTACAAAAGTGGCCTGGTTTTCCACAATTAAAACATTTTTTCTGAGCTTGTCTCTGTAAGGCATAGACCTGCACCTTATGTTTAGCAGAGCCAACATTCCAGCATGCTTCCAAGTACCCTAATATGTCTTCCTTCTCCTTAATAGGGCGCAGGTTGGCCTGGCAATCTTCATTAGCATTTTCAAAGGCCAATAGTTTAGTCAACAGCTCGTGAGTCTCCTTACCCTCAACCTGCATTTCTATGGCTTCCATCAATCTTCCTACGAAGTCTGCATAAGGTTCTGAGGCTCTCTGGACAATCTTTGTAAAGCTTCCCTTAAATTCTGCTTCTGCATCAACCTTCTCCCATGCACGCAGGGCTCCATCATAGACATAAGCAAGAACAGCAGGAGGCAAGGTGACTTGCCTTTCTGGGTCTCGCCATTTCCCTTCACCAGTTAACATCTCACAAGTCAACTCAATACCTGAAAAGTTTTGTCCAGCATGGCCTAGGCCTTGAAGCTTTGCCTTGGCCTCCTTGCTGAGCCACATTCTCCACTGCAAGTACTGAAAATGGCTTAGGCACTTCTTAGCGACCCTGTGAAAATCTTGAGGTGCCCAGTAGGCCTTTTTACTCCAGTATGCAAGATACTCCCTACAGTACGGAGATGTAGGCCCATACGAGACACAGGCCTGTTTGAAACGACTGAGAGAATCCATCCTTAACCTGCGACAAGATGGATGCTGCTTCTTCTCTGCCTGGACTGGGCGATGGGGAGCATGTCCCGAGCGGTCTGGAGGCTGCTTGGCTGAGTCACTCTCGGACTCAGAATCTGAGTAAGTGGCAGCAGAGTCATAACCCACATCACTTCCATCTAATGCACTGGAAGTAGAGCTATATTCACCAGCCTCAGAAATATTTTTACTATGAAAACCCTTTTGAGACTTAGGTGTGAGAGGAGCTGAGGCCGTATTATTCCTAATATTCTCCTCCGCATCAATTGTACTTTTCAAAAACAGAAGAATAGAATTAACAATCTCCCATGTAATCCAGAATTCCCCGGGGATCTTAATCCCTTTTTTAGATACCTTATAGACATTTTTCCTAACTTGTTTCCAAATCTTACTTTCTAGAGTTCCTTCATCCGGGAACCATGGGTTAACTGCATAAACTACCTTAAAGCAGGACCGGAGTTGGTCTCTGGAAATTCAGAGTTCTGGGTCTCCTGTTCTGCGGGAGAGACACTGAATCAAATCCATAAATGGCTTGCCCTGTTCAGTCTGGCTCAAGAAAACATGAAAGATCTTGGGAAGGCCCAGAATCTGTCCCATCTTAGTGGGGGATTGCTGCTAGGATTCTAATCCGCAGCACACTAAAAAAATCCTGATCTCCCACTCACTTTCTAGAGTGGGGTGCACCGAACGCTATTCTTACCTTTAGTTGGTAGTTCGGGCCTGCTCCAGGGACGCCAGCTGTAAAAAACTAAAGCACGCCGAGGGGCGCGTGCACTCGCGGGCTCTCCGGGCGGCTCTGTCTCACCACCCGTGTTCGGTGCCCTGGAACCATAGTAAATAAACCTAAACTACCTAGAGCTATGTTATCCTACAACATACCATCCTGTGAGTCACAAACTGATGGGCATACAACAAGGGGAATATGTTGTTATTGGGAGGATGGTTATATGGTTATATACAGAAGCATAAAGGGATGCATTATATGTGGATCATGAGATGGGAAGAAGACAATAATTCTATGGTTACATAGGCTAGATGGATGGAGTATCTTGAGTTGTCATGGGATTTCTATTAGCTAATGCAGGTGTCTATATATAGTATATACAGTACAAATAATGATCGTGGCCTAACTGCTAAAAACATTGCATTGTAGTCATAAATTTCAATGACTCCTAAAATCTTACTATGCAAAGAACTGTTTCGTTACTTAATTTGTCTGTGTACTCATTTTAGTATCCGTTTTCAATAAACTTAATTTTCTTAATAAATATTTTTATTATTAACCAAAACATTGCTTAGATATAAACATGTGGTTTACATTTCACATCATTTTACATTTTATGTTAAATAATTTTCTTTATTCTTCAGTATCAAAAATTTGACCATATTATTTAGGTGTTGAGATGATTGTATTCCAAACAAATAAATAAAAATTTAAAATACTAGGAAAAAATAGAGTAAGGATGAGTTAAGCTTTGTTTACAGTCAAGCTAAGGGTAGGCTGCGGGATAGGGTTTGGATACATTTCTGGCTTTGTGTTTAGTCTTATCAACTACAGGTTAAGCCTACAGGTTTTGTTTCGGTTCAACAAATGTTTGTCTTGAGATATGTTTACGATTATTATTCTGCCCTCAGTAGGAGGGTAGGTTTCAGTGTTGTGCTAATAAAAGCTAAGGGCGACTCACACTGAAGGACTAGTGTCAAAATTAGAGTTTCAATTTATGTATAATCTTAAAAGATTGCATCAGCATTTGGCACGCAATAGAGCATAGCTAAATTGCATTAGGATTAGGCTAAGGTTTAGTAATTGAGGCTACTCTAAGCTATAGGCTAGCCTTTACCTGTGCGTATCAAGAGAAAGGTGCGGTGATGTTTGGTGGACAAGCGCATTCAGTGGCCAAGAACTTTCCCCTGGCTGGCCCATGGCGATGAGTAAATAACAAGGAGAACAGAGAAACAGGGCCCCAGGCTTGTTGTAGTTAGTTTATTTCTCTCTCCTCCCCATCATAATCCGATACCTCCCTTCACAGCACAACTGTAGTCATAGTCCTAGTCATCATAGCTCCCTCATCCCCGTCACAGTCCTCAAAGTCCTCTCCCTCTCTTACCCCTGACAGCATAGTTACACAGAAACCGTGAAGAGTGGGGCACACATAGGTGGGTTAGAACATTGTCATAACAACAAACAGAGGTAAATCCACTCCTCCAAGGGGAGTTCTAGGAGATAAACTCAAGGACAAAAATCTCATCTGAAGGTTCAGCACTCTATATTACTAGGAGATCCGCGCAAGGGTGGGATTCCACCCAGGGTGTATTTCTCCTTTCCTCAGCTAGTAATCCATTTAAACTATCATAGTAAATTTACTTCTTATAATACTTATAGTCACTTTGTATGAACACAGTAAGAGATCTATTAAGCTGAAACGGTGGCTTTTCCTGGGGACATAAGTCCTCAGGCCAGGTTAGTTTTCTTAACCCCAGCAGGGTCCTTATTTAGTTACTTATTTTTGGGTAATGACAGAGTTTGTCCCATGACCATGCTCTTAACTTATACTTATGGTGCTTAGCTTATCTCCTTTCGACAGGGTAGTTTAAAGCTTACCTTGGGTCTATCCAGTCCCTTCATCAGGATCCTTATTTTGGAGTGCTAGTAACTAAGGGCAACTGAAGCTTACAAAGTAAAGTAAATATGGATGCCCAGGAGTAAATATTATTTTGAAGTCAATTAATTCCCATGATCTGTCTTCCTGTGTCTATACAGAAAGGACATTACTAAACCATGCAAATGACATAATGGAAAGAGAAAAGGAATATAGGATTTTTAGTGGCTGATAGGATTGAGTGTGCCTCAGGGGCACTGTTGTGGGAGTATCTCAACAAACTTAATCTCCATGGCGGGTGGAGGGGGTGCATATGGACAACCCAATGATGTTATCAGACACTTACCCTAACCGTAAGCTTAAGCCTTAACTTACTTAACCTTAACTTACTTAAACCTGAACTTACTTAAACCATAAACTTACTCTAACCATAAATTTAACCTAGAGCTTAAACTTAACGGGAAATATAAGTCTAAACGTCAGCTACTCCTAACACTGCCCTTAAAAAACATAACCCTCAAGATAACGTTGAAAACTGACACTAACCTGCACCTCAGCCTAATCAATGAAATTACACATGAGAGTTATTTCTAACCTGGAGTTATCTCTAACCTAGCCTTAAGAGTTCAAGCAAAGTCCAGAATGTGGATTCCTAACAAATAAGCCATTACAAACACTGTGCAAAATTCTAACCTTTGCCATACAAGGAAACATCAGACAAATACAAAATGCAGCTTAATGAAAAGAAAGTTGAAACCTAAAACAAACTAAAAAAGACTCTCAGCCTAATTCTAATCATACACCTAATCCTAACCTAACACTAAACCTTAAACCAAAACCCTAATGTTGACAATAACCCTATATCTGAAAATTAACACATGACACAACCAAGCCTAGCAGAAATTAAAACACCAAGCATGAAAGTTCGTAAACCCCTTTCTAACACCTAGACCTACAAACTACACTAATCCTAAGAATAAGCCTTAGTCCTGCAAAAAAAAAAAAAAAAAAAAGTGAGCCCTATCTCTGTTAAGCCCGGTATACCGGGTTCCCAAGCAGCAAGATGGACAGAGACACAGACATGATCAACATTCCAGCCAGCTGAGGTCAACCCTCTCACCCACAGAGTGGTCTCTAGGCAGTGCCTCCTACCTTCAACTGCAAGCAGCTTATATAGGGTTTGATTGCATAAGCAGTACAACATGCCTTGTTGTTTCCGAAAAATCTTACTTAGTTACTAAACAAAGGTGTTCTGGCAAGTGTCTAGGGTATGTGTTGGACTCTGGTAGGCTTGTGGTTGCTGGGTACGTTCTCTTTGGTTTCTGGCACATTGTGATTGAGTGAGCCGCTTGCCCACTTGCTGGGCCCAGGAACTTTCCAGGTAGGTTCAGGTTGGCTAGAGACACATTGTTTCATTGCTGGGAAACTGAAACTGTTTTAGTTCCCACCAGTGAACCTGACGCCTAGCTGATTTTGCTGATTTTTGCCTCCTGCCATCGCGTCAGTTTCGCCCTTACATTCCCCTTTTTTCTTTTGCCTCCAAGAGTAATCATACTCTTGCATGCATAACTGTTCTATGGCCTGTGGATTCCTGGCCAATCCAGTGTACTGCTGCTTTAGGATCACAAGCTGTACTGTATTTATTCCACCCTTAATAAAAACCACTAGCTTGTTCAGGATGCAGGGGCCAGGGTAGCAAAAGCGGGAGCACTACTAGGGATCCCATGTTAGATGGGATCAGGGTGACAAGTTGACTTTACCACCTCTCCTCCATAACAATATATCTGTACCACAATTTTTACCATTTAACATAATTTAAAAGGACTGGAATCAGCAACATAGGAGAGAAGCCAGGATTCACGTGCAAGAAAGCCAAGTATTGTTGGATCCCCAGTATAGGGGTCTCTTCTAGCTGACCTGTGGTATAATCGCTGGGAGGTCACTTTACAGTTGTCATTACAATAGGCTCCCTGAACAAACGTATGTCCCAGCGTGGGCTATAACTGGCACAGATCAAGCTCAATTCTACCTGTCTCAGTATCAGAAAGTACTCGGTGACAAAATTAGGGCACTTAAGGAGTCCGCTCCACAGCTGTCACTAAGAACATGCAGAACCTGTGCCTCTGCCATGGCCTAAGTTGTCCAGACATGCCACTGGTTGGTGTCTTTCTGTCTCTAAGGGGGGAGGCAGGTTTTATGTGTAAAACATGGATGCATGTTTTGATTCTGTCCACCCTCAGAGCAGTTGGTGTGGTCAGGATCACAGTGTAAGGGTCTCTCCACTGAGGTTCGCGGGTGGCAGTCTTATGTCACCTGATTCAGAGCAGATCTCCCAATGCATACGGATGAGGAGTTACTAGCTCTGCTTCACCCTGGCAGTGTGCTCCAACCCCTGCATGGAGCTGGGCCTTGATACCTGTAAAGACTGGATACTGGATACCTGGAATGACTGGAAATGACTGGAAAAGAGGAAGATCATACATTCCGAGAATGCTTCCTTTTTCAGGGCTAAGTTGGAGTAGTGACAGTTGACTCAAAAGAATTTCAAAGGGAGCAGAGTTCCTCCATAAAGGGGGTTCACATTCACAACAGGAAATTGGAAGGGATTTCTACCTATATCATATTCCCCTAGAGATTTTACCACCTTAAATCTTCAATGGGAAAATGGTCAAAGTTCCATCTTCTGGAACTGCTTCCTGCTAACACAGGGACACTGACCCTGCCTGCACAAGGGGTGAAATCTCAAGCTACTTTATTTTTTAATGAGCTCCAGGCAATGAATTTGAAAGATCAGATCAGTTAGGCTAAGGAATGCTACTTTGAAATGACCAGACCTTAAAAGTGAAAAAACAAATGACAAATTCTCAAATGCTCAGGGTACAAGAACCAATTATCAATGGCATAGTAAGCACAGTTCTGAGTTACTTTCTTCTTACTGCCCTGTTCATTCCTTTCACTAACGTTTCACTGCGTTAGTCTAGGGGGTCAGTAATGTTCAAGTTCCCTTTGGAAACCTCACTCCAATGCCTATTCTTCCTTTTTTGTGAAGTGTTCAGGCTCAGAAGAAATATTCTTTAAATGGGGTATCAATCCCATGATGGAACAAGAATTAAAAGCTGTCAAAAAAATTCTGTTCTCGCATTTGGAGCAATAGCACGGCAGATAGGGTGTTTGCCTTGCACGCAGTCGACCCGGATTTGATTCCCAGCATCCCATATGGTCCCCTGAGCATCACCAGGAGTAATTCCTGAGTTCAGAGCCAGGAGGAACCCTTGTGACCCAAAAAGAAAAAAAAAATTTGTTCTCTCCAGATGACTATATGTACTCATAGGACTAAGAATGAATACCCAAAAACAGTTTAGACGTCCACTCTCAGTACTTTAACCAATTGACAGGCTGGGGAAAGCAATCAATCCTGCACTTTGAACTGAGGTTCTCCCTGGTAAATCTGTTGCTTCCGCTTTTCTGGCCAGACTGGTGACAGTGTGTTCAACATTGAGCTTCCTTTTAGACTAGGCAGCTTACTTACTGAATTACCCAATTATTCAATCACCTTTGTAAAACTAGAATCTGATTCTTATAGAAAGCAAGTTTCAGAAACATGGTTTTCTCTCTTCCTTCATTTTAAATTTGCTAGATAGTTTAACAAACCTGGCTCATTTCTTTGCATAAGCGTAGCAAGATTGGAGAAGTATCCATTTGGGTACTTCTTGAGAAGTCCTGGGGGTTCGTAAAAGACAGAGCAGGAGACACACCAATAACAGCACTTAATGTTCTAACTCACGTCAGGGATACCTCAGGCTTGGCCATAAGATGTGAAGATCAGGTCCCACGATGAACCCTAGGCAGAGCCTTCAGGTTGAACTGGATGTGACCTCTGGTCTCCTGCCCTCCATAGGAGTGTCCTGGCAGTCAGGAGTTCTTCCCATCCCTTCTTCAGGGCTGGAAGAGATCCCTCCCTCCGGGAGTGTTTGTTTGTTTGTTTCTTTCTTTCTTTCTTTGTTTTGACACTGAGGGCAGGGCCCAGGCTGAGTCAGTCATTGCAGAT
The DNA here is from genome assembly GCA_030324115.1 of Sorex maritimensis. Taxonomy (NCBI): domain Eukaryota; kingdom Metazoa; phylum Chordata; class Mammalia; order Eulipotyphla; family Soricidae; genus Sorex; species Sorex maritimensis. Next base: position 143,652 of record JASTTN010007765.1, read on the forward strand.
TTCCAGCTTCCTCATTTTCCATGGCACAGATGATGCCCAGTCCTTCCTTGAGCCAGCCTGCCACTAGGGTCACCCTGAGGTGTGTAGAGTATTTTTAACAGTACCTGTTAAATACCTGCTCCTGTCACTTAGACCAATTCCTTGACTGTTTCCTTGGGGGTCCCATAGCTGGTTTTCCTGTCTGCACTAGGGGTAGACCTTATTGCAGAAAGGAAATATTTTTGTCTGGGTTTATGCAAATAAACATAGTGTCATGAAACATTAACAAACCCGCTGAAATTACAAAGGAAAGAAAAACAAATACTTCGCCTTACTCACAAAAAGATGTACCCATTTTCTATGGGTCCTAGACAAAAGAAGCATTAAGTTCTGTAGAGATATAATATACAGTTTAACAATATCAAGTCTAACATGTATAGTTCCAAATTGAAACCTTGATTTTCAGTTTTCTAAGAGCACTGTAACATGAGTCTGGATACTAGAACAATTCTACAAATTTAGTTTGATACTCAAGCCTTCTACACATTTCCTTTATGTTCATTCTGTCATGTTTCTTTTTCACTAATGATATCTCTAGCCATCATCCTTTTTACAAAAAATATACAATTATATTCCCTTCATTTTTTTAAATAAATTATTTATTTTTAATTAGTGAATCAACGTGAGGGTACAGTTACAGATTTATACATTTTTGTGCTCATGTTTCCCCATACAAAGTTCGAGAACCCATCCCTTCACCAGTGCCCATTCTCTACCACCAGTAAACCCAGCATTTCTTCCACCCTCCCCAGTCCCGTCTCCCCCCACCCCACACTGCCACTATGGCAGGGTATTCCCTTTTGATCTCTCTCTCTGATTAGGTGTTGTGGTTTTCAATAAAGGTGTTGAGTGGCCATTGTGTTCATCTCTAGACTATATTCGGCACGCATCACCCTTCCTCTGCATGACCTCCGGCCACATTTTACTTGGTGTTCCCTTTTCTGAGTTGCCCAGAATGAGAGACCAGCCTCCAAGCCATGGAGACAACCTCCTGGTACTTATTTCTACTATTCTTGGGTGTTAGACTCTAGTCTATTATTCTATATTCCACCGATGAGTGCAATCTTTCTCTGTCTGTCTCTCTCTTTCTGACTCATATCATTTAGCATGATACTTTCCATGCTGATCCACTTACATGCAAAGTTCATGACCTCATTTTTCTAACAGCTGCATAGTATTCCATTGTATAGATGTACCAGAGTTTCTTCAACCAGTCATCTGTTTGAGGGCACTTGGGTTTTTTCCAGATTCTGGCTATTGTAAACAGTGCTGCGATGAACATATAAGTGCAGATGTCTTTTCGATTATACCTTTTTGCTCCTCTGGGATATATTTTCAGCAGTGGTATTACTGGGTCAAATGGAAGCTAAACCTCTAATTTTTTGGGAATCGTCCATATTGTTTTCCAAAAGGGCTGAACTAGTCGGCATTTCCACCAGCAGTGTAGAAGGGTCCCTTTCTCCTCACATCCTCTCCAACAGTGGTTGCTTTTGTTCTTTTGGATGTGTGTTAGCCTCTGTGGTGTGAGGTGGTATCTCGTGGTTGTTTTGATCTGCATCTCTCTGATGATTAGTGATGTAGAGCACTTTTTCATGTGCCTTTTGGCCATTCTTATCTCTTCCTTGGGAAAGTTTCTGTTCATTTCTTCGCCCCATTTTTTGATGGGGTTGGATGTTTTCTTCTTGTAGAGTTCAACCAGTGCTTTATATACCATTGATATCAACTCCTTATCTGATGGGTATTGTGTAAATATCCTTTCCCATTCTGTATATAGTCTTTGTATTCTGGTCATTGTATCTTTTGCGGTGCAGAAGCTTTTTAGTTTAATGTAGTCCCATTTGTTGATCTCTGTTTTTACTAGATTGCTTAGTTCCATGTCATATTTGAAGATACCTTTATCTTCAATATCGTGGAGAGTTTTTCCAACCTTGTCTTCAATGTACCTTCAATGTACCTTGTCTTCAATGTGGTCTGATTTTGAGGTCTTTAATCCATTTTGATCTGACTTTTGTGCATGGTGTCAGGTCGAGGTCTAAACCCATTTTTTTGCATGTGGTTGTCCAGTTGTGCCAGCACAATTTGTTACACAATTTGTTAAAGAGGCTTTCCTTGCTCCACTTCACATCTCTTGCGCCCTTATCAAAGATTAGATGATCATACATTTGAGGTTGTGTGTGGGGATATTCTACCCTGTTCGTTGGTCATCAGCTCTGCCTTTGTTCCAGTACCATGCTGTTTTAATTGTTACCACTTTGTAATAGAGTTTAAGATTGGGGAGGGTGATGCCTCCCATCATCTTTTTCCCAAGAATTGTTTTAGCTATCCGTGGGCGTTTATTGTTCCATATAAATTTCAGGATAGCTTGATCTGTTTCTTTGAAGAATGACATGGGTATCCTTATAGGGATCGTGTTGAATCTGTATAATGCTTTGGGGAGTATTGCCATTTTGACAATGTTGATTCTCCCTATCCATGAGCAGGGGATATGTTTCCATTTCCTCATGTCCTCTTTTATTTCATGGAGTAGCGTTTTATAGTTTTCTTTGTAGAGGTCTTTTACTTCTTTAGTTAAGCTGATTCCAAGGTATTTGATTTTCTGGGGTACGATTGTGAATGGGATTGCTTTTTTCATGTCCCTTTCCTCTGTCTCATTGTTTTAATATAGGAAGGCCATAGATTTGGAGGTATTGATTTTATAGCTTGCGACTTTACTGTATGTGGAGAGCCGCCATGGTACCGTGCTTCATAGATAACACCTGATAAGGAATCAGGATGTCTTGTCACGCCACGAGGCACTTGGGCATAAGCAGGCAGCGAGGGGTATATAAGGAGGGAAGCTGCCTAGCTAGGTGGGGTTTCCTCCTCCTTCGTCCCTCATTCCTCTTCTTTCCCGCTTTGCATGAGAAGGTCTCTGAATAAATCGCTGTCAGAAGAATCTCCGGGTTGCGTGTTTTCTTACAGCAACCCGGAGATTCTTCTTGCAGTGATTTATTCAGAGACCTTCTCGGGAAAGAAGAGGAATGAGGGATGAACGAGGAGGAAACCCCACCTAGCTAGGCAGCTTCCCTCCTTATATATACCCCTCGCTGCCTGCTTACGCCCAAGTGTCTGCAGCTGATAGACTAATTACAGCTCCTGGCATGACAAGATATCCTGATTCCTTATCAGGTGTTATCTATGAAGCACGGTCCCGTGGTGGCTCTCCACAACTGTACAGGTCAATTGCTTCTAAGAGTTTCTTACTAGAGCTTTTAGGCTTCTCTAGGTATAGTATCATATCGTCTGCGAATAGTGAGAGCTTGATTTCTTCCTTTCCAATCTGAATCCCCTTAATATCTTTTTCTTGCTTGATGGCTATTGCTAATACTTCCAGTACTATATTAAAGAGAAGTGGGAGAGTGGGCATCCTTGTCTTATCCCCGATCTTAGAGGAAAGGCCCTTAGTTTTTCTTCATTGATGATAATGCTTGCCATAGGTTCGTGGTAGATGGCTTTGACTATCTTGAGGAAAGTTGCTCCAAAACCCATTTTGGTGAGAGTTTTTATCATGAATGGGTGTTGGATCTTGTCAAATGCTTTCTCTGCATCTACTGATATGATCATATGGTTTTTATCTTTACTTTTGTTGATATGCTGGATTATATTGATTGATTTCCGAATGTTAAACCATCCTTGCACCCCTGGGATGAATCCCACTTGGTCATGGTGTATGATCTTTTTGATGAGTGGTTGGATTCTATTTGCTAGTATTTTGTTGAGGATCTTCACATCGGTGTTCATCAAGGATATTGGTCTATAGTTTTCTTTGTTAGTGGTGTCTTTGTTTGCTTTTGGTATTAGGGAGATATGTGCCTCCTAAAAACTGGTCAGAAGGATTCCTCTCTTTTCAATTTCCTGGAAAAGCTTGAGGAGAACTGGCAACAAGTCTTCTTTAAATGTTTGGAAGAATTCACCAGTGAATCCGTCTGCACCTGGGCTTTTGTTTTTGGGGAGACTTTTGATTACAGTTTCGATTTCCTTGATATTTATGGGCCTATTCAGGTATTTCAAGTCTTCTTGGTTCAGTCTTGGGAGATTGTAGGAGTCAAGGAATTTGTCCATTTGTTTAATTTCCAAGTGTTTCATTTAGTTCTCCGTGTATGTGTGTGATTAACTTCCATCTTCAGTGCATCATGGTCTGAAAAGATAGTTGATACAATTTCTATCTTTGTGACCCAGAACATGCTCTATTTTGGAAAATGTTCCATGTGCGCTGGAAAAGAATGTGTATTATTTCTTTTGGGGGTGTATAGCCCTGTATAGGTCTATTAGCCCTGTCTCCTCCATTTCTAACTTCAGAGCCATTGTTTCCTTGCTGAGTGTTGTTCTTGTTGAACAACAGAGTAGGAGACTAATACCCAAGAATAGTAGTATATAATACCAGGAGGTTGACTCCATAGCTTGGAAGCTGGCCTAACATGCTGGGGGAAAGTCATCCCAGATAGAGAGGAGAACACCAAGTAACATGTGATTGGAGATCCTGCATGGGAAGGGAGATGCGTGCTGAAAGTAGACTAGAGACTGAACAGGATGACCATTCAATACCCCTATTGCAAACCACAACACCCCAAAGGAAAGAGAGATATCAAATTGGAATGCCCCGCCACAGAGGCAGGGTGGGGTGGGGGGATGGGATTGAGGGGGTGGGAGGGATACTGGGTTCATTGGTGGTGGAGAATGGACACTGGTGGAGGGATGGGCTCTCAAACATTTCATGAGGGAAAAACAAGCACGAAAATGTGTGAATCTGTAACTGTACCCTCACTGTGACTCACTAATTAAAAAATAAATAATTTTTTTTAAAAAAGATTAGGGCTAGGCTGAGGAATAGTGTTTAGATCCCTTTCAGGCATTGTTCTAAGTCTAGGTATTATGACTACAGGTAGGATTATAATTTTGTTAGGAATTCAATGAGTCTTGATCATTAGCTATGATACTATCTGGTTTTGATAGGCTTTGGCATCATTATGTGGATCTCTGCTAATGTGATACTATAAGAGCTGATGGCTACTATAAGCATTAGGATTAGTTTCCAAATGAGGGTTAATAGTCATCAATACTCTAAGTAGAGAGACCAGCGTGAAATAGAGGATAAAGTTTTGCCATAAGAGCCTTAAACCTAGTCTAAGATTTAGAATTCAAGGCGATCTCTTCACTTTGGCATAAAACTAACCACAAGACTAAATCTTAACTTTAACAGAATACAAAGCATATGCCTAACAGCTAATCCTAAAGGTTCCCTTGAGCCGTCATGTTAACACTAAACACTAACACTAACCTGAAGTTCAGATTCACTTTTGGCATCACACATTAGCACAATTATTAACCTGGAGCATATCTTAAAACATCAAGCCACTATTAGAACATACTTAATTTAGGTATACCTAATTCTAACAGCATAAGTGCTGAAGCATTATCTGACCATGCCAGGACACAAAAAGAAAATCTCAAAATAGAACTACCTGAAACGATGGAAAAGCAAATCCCTAAGACCAATTAAACCGGAGGACTCCTAGCCAACCTTAAAGTTCAGCCTAACCATTCTGCAAAATCTAATCCAAACACTACACATGATAGATAACAGGGAGCACGGTTGTGGTGTGGCTTTGCCGAGTGTTGTTGGATGTGGATAAGGTTTACAGATTTTATTTGGATTTTGATAGCTCAGTATCCTCACAGGAAGTGTAGATTTTAGTGTTGTGGATCCTAAGAGCTTATGGAGACTCACAGCTTTAGGATCAGTGTCAAAATGAAAGTTCCACTTGATATTCCTAGATCACATCTGCTCTAGGGATGTGCTAAAGGTTAGCCAAATTGCTTTAGGACTAGGCTTAGTAATCGAAGCTGTTTCTAAGCTAACCCTAAGCCTAAACTTTAATTTTAACCTAGAGCTTAAGCTGAATAGGAAGCATAAACATAAATATCAGTTCATCCCAACCATACATTAAAAGAATATAACCCTCAAGCTCACTCAGAACTGTGACACTAACCTGGACCCCCATCTTAATCTTTGAAATTATGCGTGAGCTATATGTCTACCCTTAAGAGTTCAAGCCAGTCCAGAACGTGGCTAATTTAGCCTTGCGCCCGCCGCCGAGATGTGATCCCGGTGGCCACACACACGTGTGGCCTC
>JASTTN010007765.1:149872-188627 GCA_030324115.1 Sorex maritimensis
CCCGCCGCCGAGATGTGATCCCGGTGGCCACACACACGTGTGGCCTCTCCGCAACTGCACAAGCGTGAATCCAGACCCAGCAAAACCTCTTTCGGCGTGGCAACTCCTCGCAGAATGTCTCCAGCCTGAGAACTAAGCCTCGGCCCCGTGCCCGCCCGGGAGGGGAAAGGTATTTCTCTCTCTGCCTCTTTCTCTCCGGGGATGAAGGGCGCGGTGGCCGCCATATTAAGACGACCACAGATTGGGTTTTCAAGCCTGCAATTATCTAATATCTGGAAGAAATCTCCCTGGACTTCTTGTTAAAGTACAGAAATTCAAAACCGCGCGGCCGCTGCCGCGGCCGCGCAGCCTTAATTGTCTTCACAGTAGGTCTGAATCTAGTGGGGTACTCCTAACAACAATAGTGAGGTCTGTGTTGATGTGTTGAAATACTGAATAACCAAAGTAAACAGAATGCAAAATGAAACTTATCCGTTATAACATAGGGGGTTGGGGGGCGGGATGGGAGGTGTACTGTGTGGGTTTTTTTTTTTTTTTTTTTTTTTTTTGGTGGTGGTATATGGGCACTGGTGAAGGGATGGTTGTTTCAACATTGTATAACTGAGACCTAAGCCCGAAAGCATTGTAATCTTCCACACGGTGATTTAATAAAAAAAAAAAAAAAAAAAAAATTTAGCCTTGCATACCCATATCGGCAGTTTGTCTAACATTCCAAACACTTTGCCTAACATTTAACCTTCACCATTAGGAGGCAGCAGAACCCCAATCTTAAGTAAAGTTTATTAAAACAAACTAAACCAAACTCCTACTTCAAGCCTAGCAATATCCTAACCCTAATCCCAATCGAAGACTAAACCTTTACTGAAATCGGTGCCCAAGCCTACAAATCGTAATTACCTTATACCTGAAAACTAACACGTAGTGCAACCACCCATAGCATAAAATAAACCCCCATGCATGGAGTTACATAAACCCCACTCTCCCCAAAACCTACCAACTAAGACTAATCCTTAGATGAAAACTTTGTCCCAGCGACACAAATCGCTAGCCATGTCCCACATCCAAAATCTACCATCATTGCTCAGCCTTATTGAAAGTGGTTTGGACCATGCTAAATGGGTTTGTAATCAGTTGAGGTCGTGAATAAAGTGTACAATTAACAGGTCACGTTTTACCTACCTAGTGTAAGTATAGGCTAGTGTTCATTTGCTATATTAGTCCTTTTAGGCTTCATAACCATTAGGCAGCACCTAAGATCAATGTGAGGATTGAAATTAGATGATGGCTACATTAATTTTAAGATTAGGGTCTTAGTAACAATGGGTCTTTTTTATAGATATAACTTTTATTTATTTATTATTTAATTTATTCTTTTATTGAATCACCATGTGGAAAGTTACAAAGCTTTCAGGTTTAAGTCTGATGAAATGAACAGAAACTTTCCCAAAGAAGAAATCAGAATGGCTGAGAGACACATGAGAAAATGTTCCACATCACTAATCATCAGGGAGATGCAGATCAAAACAACAATGAGATATCATCTCACACCACAGAGACTGGCCCACATCCCAAAAAACAATGGGTCTTAATGGTTAGGTTGAGATTTCTCATTCATTTTATGATTACCTCTTAGGGTTAGATTTTGGCAAACAGTTTGGCATAAGATTAGGAGGAGTTCCTCTTGAGTTTGTCTTTTGCTTCTGGTAGGTTTGGGCTTAATGCTGTAGTTTTGTCTGTTGTTTAGGGTAGAGGTTGCTTTTTTGCTTATGTTTAAGTTTTGGGAGCAGAGGGCTACTCTTACCTTTGTCTCTTTTCCAAATGAAAGATAATAGAAATCAGTGGTCTGAATAAATTAGTGATAGGGTGAAACAGAGCCTAAAGTTTGGCCATAAGACTTAGAATAGAGGCCATCCCTTCGCTCTTGCCCAACTTTAACTGGAAGGCTGAATCTAAACCTTAACTAAAAGTTAAACAGCATACTAAGCAGATATATATGTATACATATATATATATATATAATATACCAAACCATCAAACAATCCCCTTAAACATCCCCTCTAACAAAACCTCATGCTTACCATAAACCCTGACTCTAACCTGAACCTCAGACTCAATCTTTACATTTTGCAGGAGCATAATTATTAACCCGGAGCATAGGCATAAACAATAGAGCCAATTTTAGAAAATACTTAATTGAGCAATTAAGTATTGCCTATTCTAATAGCCCAAGTGCTGAAGCATTCATGCCAGGACACACAAGAATAACCCAAAATGGAACTTCCTGAAATGATAAAGAAACAAAACCCTAAGACAAACTTAACCGATCTCTTATGCTTAAGTATAGAGAAACTACGTAGGTTTGGAGGCTGGAGCGATAGCACAGTGGTAGGGCGTTCGCCTTGCATGTGGCTTACCTGGGTTTGATTCCTCTACCCCTCTCAGAGAGCCCAGCAAACTACCGAGAATATCTCGCCCTCACAGCAGAGCCTGGCAAGCTACCCATGTTGTATTTTATATGTCAAAAACAGTAACACCAAGTCTCAAAATGGAGACGTTACTGGTGCCCACTCGAGAAAATTGATGAGCAATGGGATGACAGTGATGTAGGTTTGATGAGGTGCAAATATGGTGTGAACCATGGGAACACCTGTAAGGGCCACCCTAAAAGCCTCCATACCTCTCAGAGAGCCCGGCAAGCTACCAAGAGAACCCCACCCACACAGCAGAGCCTGGCGAGCTACTTGTAGTATATTCGATATGCCAAAAACAGTAACAACAATGGGCATGACATGGAAAGAGACCCCAATTCCAGACAATAATAGTGAGTTCTCTATTGAAATATTGAATGTATTCAAAGTATAGAGAGAATAAAGTGAAGATCATTAGCTACTTAGTGGGAGGTGGTTGGGAGGGGGGTATATTGGGGTTCTTGGTGGTGGAACGTGTGCACTGGTGAAGGGATGGGGGTTTAATCATTATATGACTGAGACTTAAACCTGAAAACTTTGTATTTTTTTTCATGGTGATTCAATAAAATAAAAATTTTTTAAAAAGAAGAAGAATGAGCAAGGAGAGGCTGATAAAATCCAGGGACAAACTAGACTGCCAAAACGAGGAAAGACAAAAATGATTGTCTGTACTTTCAACACACGTATGCTGGCATCGAAAGCATTCATGGAGGACTAGATGCTGCAAGCGCAGAAGATCAAGTACGATACTATTGGTCTGACCAAAACGAGAAGGCATTAATCACATCAAACCTTTTTTGACACTGGAGAAGAACTGTTCCTTGGAACATGTGACAACAGAAGCGTCGGTGGCATTGGTGTCCTTGACAACACAAACTGGGCCATCAGCATTGATTCATCCAAATGCCTAACAACCTGAATCAGACAATTACGCTTGAATAGATGCGGCTCACTGCCGGCAGTTTCTACCTTTGTCATCTACGCATCAACATCCAACTGCGATGAAGAAAAAATTGAGAAGTTCTACATGGAGCTGGAGAAGTTCTATAAAGAAAACCACACCTTCTACAAGATCATTGTCAGTGATTTCAATACCAAAATAGGACTGAGAAGGTTGCCCGAAGAACTCCACATTAGGACCTATGGCCTAGAATGGATAGAATAGGGTGAGAGACTGTCTGAGTTCATCATGACGAACTCATTCATGTTGACGAAGACCATCCATGGTAACTCACAGTTCCAGAAGGCCGAATCCAAATGGACATGGGAGTCTCCCGGTAGACAGTTCCACAATAAAATTGATCTCATCATATTTAATCAAAGGTTTTGCCTGACCAATGTCACTGTTTTCCCAAAATTCCAAATGGCATCAGACCACCGTCTCCTTCATGCAAAATTCTCCTTCATAGAGCAGAGAGAAAGATCTGCCAAGTTTAAGTTTAAGAAGAAAACTCCCAGAATGACAACCAACTGTGAGTTCTTTGGCATTATTGAGGCAACATGGAAAGATGCCATCGTTGACAACATTGACGAGGAATACAGTTGACTGGTTCAACACCTCCATGACTATGCGAAGAATGCCAAGAGTGGGAAAGCCACAAAGAGATGCCTGTCTTTGGACACTCTCGAGCTCATTTGCCAACGTGGTTTGGCATGAGCCTCAGGCAATCACAAGCTAACATCCAAGCTCGCAAAGCTGTGCAGAGAGGCGATAAAGGAAGACCTCAAAGAGAGAAGAGCAGCAGTGTTGGCTGATGTGGCAGAAGCCGGGAAAAGTATTTGCAATGCTCGCCTGTCCATAACCAACTATAAGACCAAGATGACTGCCCTCCGATGTCCTGATGGATCTATCACATCTTCCAGAAGGGCAATGGAGAGGATTATTCACGACTTCTACTCGAATCTCTTTAAGACCCATGTCCACCTGCCCGCATATCAAATTCTGCAGGATGAATATGTCATTCCCAACATCCTCCCTTCCGAAATCCGACACACCATTTCGTCAGTAAAGACACGTATAGCACCTGGTCCAAACAAAGTCAGACCCAAACACCTGAGGAATCTGCCACCAGTAATCATCAATACATTGGCTCGGCTCTTCACACCCTACCTGTCATTATGCAAAGTTCTGTCCCAGTGGAAAACCAGCAGGACTGTTCTGTTGTACAAGAATGGAGACATCCACGACCTTGGCAACTATTTTTCAATCTGCCTGTTGTCCATCTTCTACAAATTTTTTGCTCGACCCATCCTGAATAGAATAGGCAGAACACTAGACAAAGGACAACCATGCAAGCAAGCTGGGTCCCGAAAAGGATTCAGCACGATCTATCCACACAGTGACCAAGTTAATTGAAGTTTCTCAAGAGTTCAAGATGCCGCTCCGTCTAATGTTCATCAATTTAAAGAAGGCCTTCAATTCTGTTGAGGTTGATGTGGTCATCGAAGCCCTAGCCAAACAGGGCATTCAAACTCAGTACATCAAAATCTCTGCGAGCTGTATTACGAATTCACCACCAGGATCTCACCATTCTACAAGGAAGTGATTATTGATGTAAAGAGAGTGTTTCGGCATACCATTTCACCAAAACTCTTCAGTGCCACCCTTGAGAATGTCATGCGACGACTGGAATGGGAAGGAATGGGTGTGATGATAGATGGTCGCCAACTACACCACCTCCGCTTCGCTAATGACATCGTTCAAGTAACACCAAATATTAGCCAAGTAGCACAAATGTTGGCCGACTTCGACCGAGAGTGTGGAAAGGTCAGACTGCAGCTGAATCTCAGCAAAACAATGTTCATGAAAAACGAACTAGTCTCTGACATTCCATTTGTTCTTAACGGAATGAACATCTCCGAATGCAGCAGCTATGTGTACTTGGGTCAAGAACTCAACAAGAGGAACAACTTGGCGCCAGAACTACGCAGGAGGAAGAGAGCAGCGTGGAACGCCTTCAAGAACATCAAAGAAGTGGTTAAGAGGACAAAGATGTGCTCCGGGCCATCTTTTTGACTCCACCATTCTTTCTGCACTAACATACGCCTCAGACACCTGGGCCCTATGAAAACAGGATGAGAACGCTATTCGGGTGTCCCAAAGAGAAATCAAAAGAGCTATGCTAGGAATATCACGTTTCACTCAAGTGAGAGAAGGAATCTAGAGTTCCGGCCTCCATCAACGATCAAGAATCATGGATGCTGTCTTGTTTTCCAAGGCGTCAAAAATCAGATGTGCCAGGCACATAATGAGATTTAGAGATGACCGCTGGACTAGAGCTACTACTGATTGGATTCCACGGGACATCAAAAGACCGCATTGCCATCCACCTACGAGATGGTCAGACTTCTTCCTCAAAACCCTGAATGAAAGATTTGAGGTTCTTCCTGTTCCTGGAGTGCACAGATACCATTGGGCTACATTAGCATGTGAAGGGACGAATGGAGACCTTACTGGCGCCCGCTCAAGCAAATCGAAGATCAACGGGATGACAAGTGTTACAAGTGATACGTAGGTTTGGGGTTGGCTTGTGCTTGGACTCGTTTGTAGAAGTCGGCATATCCTTAATGTCAAGGGAAGGCTACAGTGTAAGTTTAGAGTTAGGTAACTTGATTTTCGTCGAATATAGGGCTACGCTCAGGAATATGGTTTGACTCCCATTCAGGCTTTGTGCTAAGAGCTGAAAGAGACTACTAAGCATACACCCCACCGTCAGGTAATACTTAGAATTCACTTAGCAAAAGCCTGGCACTAAGGCTCTACCCTGACTCTAACCTGAACCTAGACTCACTTTTGACATTCTGCATGAGCATGGAGCAGAGGAATAAGAAATGGAACCAGGTTTAGAACCTCCCTAGCTAGCTCACCTAACACTAAGGGTGTAAGTGCTGAAGTGTTATCTTAAAAGCCTTCCAGAACACCTAAGAAATACCCAAAATGCAACTTTCTAAAACAATAAAGAAGCCAAGCCCAAAGACTATTTTTACCGAACTCTGAGCCTAAGCTTCAATTTCAACTTAACTGTTGTTCTCCATATTCTAATCCAAACATGAAACATTAAACTTAACAAGGAGCCTAAATCCTGACACTAACTAATCTGGACTTCAGTCTAATCCCTGCCATTACGAATGAGCATCATGTCAAACCTGGAGTCGGAGCCAGTCCAGAAGGTGGCTAACTTACCATTGCCTACACCTATCAGCACGACCCATTAGAAACATTTTCCCTAACATAAACCTCAACCATACAAGGAACCAGAAGCCAAATCTTAAGTAGAGCTTACCAAACCGATAAAGATGCCAAACCCTAAAGCAATCTACACCACATTCCCAGCCTTTATAAGCCTAACAATACCCCTAACCCCTACCAAACACTGAACCTTAAATAAACCCAGTGCCTAATCCTAAGGCTAACAATAACCTTCCTGAAAACGAACACGTAGCCCATGCACCCCTCACAGAAACTAAACTTACCTATGCATGAAGTTTTGTAAACCCCCTCCCAAGCCTACCAAGACTAATCCCTTAGGCTAAGCTTTTGTCCTAGCTATACAAATAGTTAACCCTCTCCCAAAGCCAAAGTCAACCATAATCACCTCAGTGTGTCATATGGCTCATGTTAATTGTGTTACTATTGGGTTGGAGCTAAGGTCTAGGATTAACAGTTCAGTTTTGACCTCGCTTTAGAAACCTTTAGACATAGGCAAGTGTTAGTTTTAACTGTTAGGCTTAATAACTTTATTTTTATTTATTTATTTTGTTTCTTGTGTCACACCAGCGCATGACAGGGGTGAATGGAGATGTTACTGGTGTCCGCCTGAGAAATCGAAGAACAAAGGGACAATAAGTGAAGTGATAGAAGTGTCACTCCAAGCGGTGCTCAGTGGTTACTCCTGGCTCTGCACTTAGAAATTACTCCTGGCGATGTTTGGTGGACCATATGGGATCTAGGAATTGAACCCTGTCACCCACTTACAAGGCAAACGTCCTACCCACTGTACTATCACTCCAGCCTCAGGCTTAATCGCCTTCGGTTAGAACTGGAGATCAATATCAAGCTTGGGATTATGATTAGTGCCCAATGACCATAGGTCTTAATGGTTAGGTTCAGATCTCAGATTGATTTAGGATGACCTATTGGATTCCGATTAGGCCAACGATTCGGTGTAACACTGGGTAGAGTGTTCCTCTTAGTTTTGCTTTTGCTTCTGGTATATTTTAGCTTAATGTTTTAGCTCTGTCTTTTGAATTTTGGTGTGCTTTCATTTTGTTTTTTGCTCAAGTAGAGGTTAAATGCACGTTTTGGGGATTACATATGGATCCATTGATTTGTATAGCTTTGCCTATGCTTGGACCTTGTTTGATTCCTTCGTCACGCTCAAAGAGCCCAGAAAGCTACCAAGTGTATCCTTCCTGCACTGCAGAGCCTGGTAAACTACTCATGGCATATTCAATATGCCAAAAACAGTTACTGGAGATGTTACTGGTGCCCGCTCAAGCAAATCAATAAACAACAGGATATCAGTGCACTGCTACAGTGCCTATGCTTAATGTTAAGGTAAGGCTGTGGTGTGGGTTTAAAGTTAGGGTGGTGTAACCTGATTTGCACTCAAGGTTAGGATTCGGCTAAGGAGGAGTGTTTAGATCCCATTATGGTATGTGTTGAGTCTAGATTTTATAACATTGGGTAGGTTTTTGTATCCATGGGGTCTATTCCCTTAAGTGGAATTGTTGACCCAATGGAAGCTCAATTCCTAGATCTTGAGGAAAGTCTTTCAAAGGCTGGAACAATTGACATTTACACCAGCAGTGAATGAGAATCCCTTTCTCCTGCCCCCCACCTAACTCTGCCAACACTGTTTGCTCCTTTTTATAAGAGCCAGTCTTTTTGATTTATTGATAAATTTCAGGGTTTTTTTCCACTTTTTAAGTTTTTTATTGAATCATTGTGAGATAAGGTTAAAAGGCTTCATGTTTAAATTTCAGTCATGCAATGATCTAACTCCACCAGTGCTCATTTTTCATCACCAATGTTCCAGTATCCAGTATCCCTCCCCCTTCCTTTATGGCAGACAAGTTCCCCCATACTCTCACTCTCTCCTTTTGGGCATAATTGTTTGAAAATTAGATACTGAGAGGCTATAACGTTACGCCCTTTATCTACTTTCAGCACACATCTCCCATCACAAACTATCCCTCCAATCATCATTAATTTAGGGATCCCTTCTCCATTCTAGCTGCCTTCTCCCCCCAACTCATGAGGCAGGCTACCAATCATGGAACAATATTTCTGACCCTGTCTCTACTGTCCTTGAGTGTCAGTCTCATATTATGTTATTTTATATTCCACAAATGAGTGCAGTAGTTTTATGTCTGTTCCTTTCTTTCTGACTCATTTCACTTAGCATGATACTCTCCACCACCATCCACTTATAAGTAAATTGATGAATTTAGTTTGCTAATATTTTGTGGTAGATCTTTGTGCCTATGAAAAAAACTGGGTACGGGTTCAAATTTACTTTTTTTATTTACTGATGTCTCTTGATATCGGAGTAATATTTGCCTCATGAAATCTGCTTGAGAGGATATTTGGTAGGAAATTTCTCTTGTATATTCTGGAAAAACCTAAGAAGGATTTCAAGAAAGTCTTATTTAAATATTAAGTAAATCTATATTTAACTAAGCCTGTTGTTTACAAATAATCACTTGTAAATCCATCTAGGCATGGGCTTTTACTTTGTGGATGACTTGATTTCCATTTCAGTTTCCGTGATAGTAATAAGTCTACTGCCCTATTCTTCTTGGTCCTGGGAGGTCAGAAGAGTCCATGAATTCTTAATATTTTCTAGGACTGTAGGAATACATTGGTTTTTTCCTCTCTGTTGCTTCAGAGAGCTTAGGTTTATTGTGTTACACCCATCACAGTGCTCCTGAAGTGCTCGTATTCCTCTGTATTTATCTTTAACCTCACCTCTGTGCTCTGCTTCCCCTCTCTATGAATCACCATTATCCCTAGATCAGACACTATGATTTTTTTAAATTTTATTGAACCACTGTGAGATAGTTACAAGATTTCATGTTTGGGTTACAATCACGCAATGATCAAACACCAAACCCTCCACCAATGCACATTACCCCCCACCAATATCCCTGGCATATCCCCCACTTTCCCATCCTCCTCCTGCCTCCATGGCAGACAATATTCCTCATAATCTCTACTTTTGAGCATTATGGCTTGCAACAAAAACACTGAGAAGTCATCATGTTTGGTCCATTATGTACTTTCGGCATGCATCTCCCATGCCGACTGGTTCCTCCAGCCATCATTTTTTAGTGATTCCTTCTCTATTTTATCTGCCTTCTCCCCTCCACTCATGAAGCAGTCTATGGATAGCTATGGAGCAATCCTCCTGGCCTTTGTATCTACTGTCCTTGAGTGTCAGCCTCATGTGATGTTACTTTGCACTACATAAATGAGTTCATCCTTCTATGTCTGTCTCTCTCTTTCTGACTCATTTCACTTAGCATGATACTCTCCATGGTTATCCACTTATAAGCAAATTTCATGACTTCATCTTTCTAGCAGCGGCATAGTATTACATTGTGTAGATGTACCAAAGTTTCTTTAACCAGTCACCTGTTCTAGGGCACTTGGGTTGTTCCCAGATTTTGGTTATTGTGAACAGTGCTGCAATGAACATATAGGTACAGATGTCATTTATACTATACTCTTTTGCACCCTAGGGATATATTTCCTGAAGTGGTATTGCGGGGTCATATGGAAGCTCAATTTCTAGTTTGTGAAGGACTGTTCTTTCTGTTTTCCAGAAAGGCTGGACCAGACGACATTCCCACCAACAGTGAAAGAGCGTCCCATTTTCCCCACATCCACACCAGCACTGGTTCTTTTTGTTCTTTTTAATGTGTGCCAATCTCCGTGGTGTGAGATGAGATCTCATTGTTATTTTGATTTGGATCTCCCTGATGACTAGCGATGTGGAGCATTTTTAAGGGATTTTTGCCATTGGTATTTCTGTTTTGAGGAAACTTCTGTTCATTTCTTCTCCCAATTTTTAGATGGGGTTGGAGGTTTTTTTCTTATACAATTCTACTAGTGTCTTGTATATCCTGGATATTATCCCTTATCAGATGGGTATTCTTTTCCATTCTGTGAGCTCTTTCTGTATTTTGGTCAATGTTTCTTTTGAAGTGCAGAAGCTTCTTAGTTAGATGTAGTCCCATTTGTTTATATTTGCTTCCACTTGCACGGTCAGTGCTGTTTCATCCTTAAAGATGCTTTTAGCTTCAAAACAATTCTTGGGAAAAAGACGATGGAAGGCATCACCCTCCCCAACCTCAAACTTTACTACAAAATGGTAACAATTAAAACAGCTGGTACTGAACAAAGGCAGAGCCACAGACCAATGGAACAGGATGCAATATCCGTACACACAACCCCAAATGTATGAACATCTAATCTTTGATAAGGGAGCAAGAGATATGAAGTGGAGCAAGGAAAGACTCTTTAACAAATGGTGCTGGCACAACTGGACAACCACATGCAAAAGAAAGGGCTTAGACCTCGCCCTAACACCATGCACAAAAGTCAGATCAAAATGGATTAAAGACCTCAACATCAGACCACAAACCCTAAGATACATTGAAGACGAGGTAGGCAAAACCCTCTACGATATTGAAAATACAGGTGTCTTCAAAGATTACATACAACTGGCCAACCAAGTGGAAACAGAGATAAATTAATGGGACTAATGTGTGCAATCTTTCTATGTCTGTCTTTCTCTTTCTGACTCATTTCACTTAGCATGAAGGAATACACATTCTTTTCCAGCGCACACGGAACGTTTTCCAAATTAGACCACGTTCTGGGCCACAAATTATAACTTAATAGAATCGGGAAGATAGAAATTGTATCAATTAACTTTTCAGACCATGATGCAATGAAGATGGAAGTTAATCACACACAGACTCGGAGAACCAAATGAAACACTTGGAAATTAAACAACTCACTATTGAACAATGAGTGGGTCATGAAGGAAATCAAGGAAAAAATCAAGAGATACCTCGAAACAAATGAGAATGAAGACACAAGCTACCAGAACCTATGGGACGCAGCTAAAGCTGTGTTAAGGGGGAAATTTATAGCTCTGCAAGCCTTCCTCAGAAAGGAAGAAAGGGCCTATATAGATAGCTTGACTTTGCAGCTCAAGATCTTAGAAGAGGACCAGCAAAAGGAACCCAAACCAGATCGAAGGAAAGAAATAATAAAACTTAGAGCAGAAATTAACGATATGGAAAACCGAAAAACAATCCTAAAGATCAATGAAACAAAGAGCTGGTTCTTCGAGAAAATAAATAAGATTGATAAACCCCTAGCAAGACTCACAAAGAAAGAGAGAGAGAACCCTAATAAACCGATCAGAAATGAAAAGGGGGACAACAAAACAGAAACCAAGGAGATTCAAAAGATCATCAGAGACTACTTTGAAAGTCTATATGCCACTAAACAAGAAAACCTAAAAGAAATGGATGAATTCCTTGACTCCTACAATCTCCCAAGACTGAACCAAGAAGACTTGAAATACCTGAATAGGCCCATAAATATCAAGGAAATCGAAAGTGTAATCAAAAGTCTCCCCAAAAACAAAAGCCCAGGTGCAGACGGATTCACTGGCGAATTCTTCCAAACATTTAAGAAGACTTGTTGCCAGTTCTCCTCAAGCTTTTCCAGGAAATTGAAAAGACAGGAATCCTTCTGACCAGTTTTTAGGAGGCACATATCTCCCTAATACCAAAAGCAAACAAAGATACCACTAACAAAGAAAACTATAGACCAATATCCCTCATGAACACCCATGCAAAGATCCTCAACAAAATACTAGCAAATAGAATCCAACAACTCATCAAAATCATCATACATCATGACCAAGTGGGATTCATCCCGGGGATGCACGGATGGTTTAACATTCGGAAATCAATCAACATAATCCATCATATCAGCAAAAGTAAAGATAAAAACCATATGATCATATCAGTAGATGCAGAGAAAGCATTTGACAAGATCCAACACCCATTCATGATAAAAACTCTCACCAAAATGGGTTTTGGAGCAACTTTTCTCAAAATAGTCAAAGCCATCTACCACGAACCTATGGCAAGCATTATCCTCAATGGAGAAAAACTAAGGGCCTTTCCTCTAAGATTGGGGACAAGACAAGGATGCCCACTCTCACCACTTCTCTTTAATATAGTACTGGAAGTATTAGAAATAGCCATCAGGCAAGAAAAAGATATTAAGGGGATTCAGATCGGAAAGGAAGAAATCAAGCTCTCACTATTCGCAGACGATATGATACTATACCTAGAGAAGCCTAAAAGCTCTAGTAAGAAACTCTTATAAACAATTGACCTGTACAGTAAAGTCGCAGGCTATAAAATCAATACCCAAAAATCAATGGCCTTCCTATATGCAAACAATGAGACAGAGGAAAGGGACATGAAAAAAGCAATCCCGTTCACAATCGTGCCCCAGAAAATCAAATACCTTGGAATCAATCAGCTTAACTAAAGAAGTAAAAGACCTCTACAAAGAAAACTATAAAACGCTACTCCATGAAATAAAAGAGGACATGAGGAAATGGAAACATATCCCCTGCTCATGGATAGGGAGAATCAACATTGTCGTAATGGCAATACTCCCCAAAGCATTATACAGATTTAACGCGATCCCTATACGGATACCCATGTCATTCTTCAAAGAAACTGATCAAGCAATCCTGAAATTTATATGGAACAATAAACGCCCACGGATAGCTAATACAATTCTTGGGAAAAAGATGATGGGAGGCATCACCCTCCCCAACCTAAAACTCTACTACAAAGCGGTAACAATTAAAACAGCATGGTACTGGAACAAAGGCAGAGCCACAGACCAATGGAACAGGGTAGAATATCCCCACACACAACCTCAAATGTATGATCATCTAATCTTTGATAAGGGTGTAAGAGATGTGAAGTGGAGCAAGGAAAGCCTTTTTAACAAATGCTGCTGGCACAACTGAACAACCACGTGTAAAAGAATGGGCTTAGACCTCAACCTGACACCATGCACAAAAGTCAGATCAAAATGGATTAAAGACCTCAACATCAGACCACAAACCATAAGGTACATTGAAGACAAGGTAGGCAAAACCTTTCACGATATTGAAGATAAAGGTATCTTCAAAGATGACACGGAACTAAGCAATCTAGTAAAAACAGAGATCAACAAATGGGACTACATTAAACTAAAAAGCTTCTGCACCGCAAAAGATACAGTGACCAAAATACAAAGACTATCTACAGAATGGGAAAGGATATTTACACAATACCCATCAGATAAGGGGTTGATATTAATGGTATATAAAGCACTGGTTGAACTCTACAAGAAGAAAACATCCAACCCCATCAAAAAATGGGGCGAAGAAATGAACAGAAACTTTCCCAAGGAAGAGATAAGAATGGCCAAAAGGCACATGAAAAAGTGTTCTACATCACTAATCATCAGGGAGATGCAGATCAAAACAACCACGAGATACCACCTCACACCACAGAGACTAGCACACATCCAAAAGAACAAAAGCAACTACTGTTGGAGAGGATGTGGGGAGAAAGGGACCCTTCTACACTGCTGGTGGAAATGCCGACTAGTTCAGCCCTTTTGAAAAACAATATGGACGATTCTCAAAAAATTAGAAATTGAGCTCCCACTTGACCCAGCAATATCACTGCTGGGAATATATCCCAGAGGAGCAAAAAGGTATAATCGAAAAGACATCTGCACTTATATGTTCATTGAAGCACTGTTTACAATAGCCAGAATCTGGAAAAAACCCGAGTGCCCTCGAACAGATGACTGGTTGAAGAAACTCTGGTACATCTATACAATGGAATACTATGTAGCTGTTAGAAAAATGAGGTCATGAACTTTGCATGTAAGTGGATCAGCATGGAAAGTATCATGCTAAATGATATATATATAGTCAGAAAGAGAGAGACAGACATAGAATGATTGCACTCATCTGTGGAATATAGAATAATAGACTAGAGTCTAACACCCAAGAATAGTAGAAATAAGCACTAGGAGGTTGACTCCATGGCTTGGAGGCTGGTCTCTCATTCTGGGCAACTCAGAGAAGGGAACACCAAGTAAAATGTGGTCAGAGGTCATGCGATGGATGGTGATGAGTGCAGAATGTAGACTAGAGACTGAACACTGGCCGCTACCACCTTATTGCAAACCACAACACCTAATCAGAGAGAGAACAAAAGGGAATATCCTGCCATATTGGCAGTTTGGGGTGGGGGGAGTCGGGACTCGGGAGGGTGGGAGGGATGCTGGATTAACTGGTGGTGGAGAATGGGCACTGGTGAAGGGATGTGTTTTCGAACTTTGTATGGGGAAACATGAGCACAAAAATGCATAAATCTGTAACTGTAACCTCACGGTGATTCACTAATTAAAAATTTAAAAAATATAATAAAATAAAAATAAATAAATAAACAAATAAAAATTTAAAAAAAGAAACTTGGTACATCTACACAATGGAATACTATGCAGCTGTTAGGAGAGATGGTCATGAAATTTTCTTATAAATGGATAAACATGGAGAGTATCATGGTAATTTAGATGATTCAGAAAGAGAGGGACAGACATAGAGGGACTGCACTCATTTGTGGCTAGCATCAAATGAGGCTGACACCCAAGGATGGTAGATACGAGGGCCAGGGGGATTGCCCCATAGCTGGAAGACTGCTTCATGAGCAAAGGGGAGAAGGCAGATGGATTAGAGAAGGGATCACTAAGAAAATGATGGCTGGATGAGCTAGTTGGGATGGGAGATGCATGCCGAAAGTAGATAATGGATCGAACATGATGACCTCTCAGTGTCTGTGTTGCAAGCTATAATGCTCAAAAATAGAGAGAGAGTATGGGGAATATTTTCTGCCATGGAGGCAGGGGGAGGGTGGGAAAAGGGGGTCATACCTGGGACATTGGTGGTGGGGAATGTGCACTGGTGGAGGTGTGGGAGTTTGATCATTGTGAGATTGCAACCCAAACACGAAAGATTGTAACTATCTTACGGTGATTCAATAAAATTTTAAAAATTAAAAAAAAAGATGCTTTTAGCTTCAATGTCATGGAGAGTTCTGCCTACATTTTCCTCTATGTACCTTATAGATTCATGTCTGATATTGAGGTCTTTAATCCACTTTGATCTGACTTTTGTGCTTGGCATTAGACAGAGGTCAGAGTTCATTTTTTTGCAGGTAGCTATCCAGTTTTCCCAGCATCACTTGTTGAAGAGGCTTTCCTTGTTCCATTTCATATTTCTTGCTCCTTTTGATAAAGATTAAGTGGCCATATATTTGGGGGTTGTTACAGGATATTCAACTCTGTTCCATTGGTCTGCAGGTCTGTTTTTAGCACAATACCATGCTGTTTTAATTACTACTTCTTTGTAGTAGAGTTTGAATTTGCGGAAGGTGATGCCACCGATCTTCTTTTTCCCAAGGATTGCTTTAGCTATTTGTGGGGGTTTATTGTTCCATATGAATTTCAGGAATGTTTTGTCTATTTCTTTGAAAACTATCATGGGTATCCTGATAGGGACTGCATTAAATTTGTATAGTGCTTTGGGCAGTATTGCCATTTTGATAATGTTGTTTCTCCCTATCCATGAGCAAGGGATGTATCTCCATTTCTTAGTGTCCTCTTTTATTTCTTGAAGTAGTGTTTTATAATTTTCCTCGTATAGGTCCTTCACCTCTTTGGTTACGCTGATTCCAAAGTACTTGATTTTTCTGAAGTACTATTGTGAATGGGATTTTTTTAATGTTTCTTTCTTCTCTTTCATTATTTGTATATAAGAAAGCCATGGACTTTTGGGTGTTGATTTTTTAGACTGCCACTTTACTATATCGACCTGTTGTTTGTTGTTTCTAGAAGCTTTTCTGTAGAGTCTTTAGGGTTTTTTTTTTTTTTTTTTTGGTTTTTGGGTCACACCTGGCGATGCACAGGGGTTACTCCTGGCTCTTCACTCAGGAATTACCCCTGGCGTTGCTCAGGGGACCATATGGGATGCTGGGATTAGAACCCGGGTCGGCCGCGTGCAAGGCAAACGCCCTACCCGCTGTGCTATCGCTCCAGCCCCGGGTTTTCTAAGTATAGTATCATATCGTCTGCAAATAGTGATAACTTGACCTCTTCCTTTCCTATATGTATGCCCTTGATATCTTTTTGTTGTCTAACTTCAATGGCCAGGAGTTCCAGTACTATATTGAATAGGAGTGGTGAAAGCAGGCAACCTTGTCTTGTGCCCAATCTTAGAGGGAAAGCTTTTAGTTTTTCCCTATTGAGAATTATACTTCCCGTGGGCATGTGGTAGGTGGCTTGACTATATTGAAGAAAGTTCCTTCGATGCCCATTTGCTGAGAGTTTTCATCATAAATAGGTGCTGGATCTTGTCAAATGCTTTCTCTGCATCTATTGATATGATCATTGGTTTTTATTACTTCTTTTATTGATATGATGAATTATGTTGATTGACTTGCGAGTGTTAAACCATCCTTGCATCCCTGGGATGAATCTTACTTGGTCATAGTATATGATCTTTTTAATGAGTTGTTGGATTCTATTTGCTAATATTTTTTGAGGATCTTTGTATCTGTGTTCGTCAAGGATATTGGTCAATAATTCTCTTTCTTTGTGGTATCTCTGTGTGCTTTTGGTATCAAGGTGATATTTGCTTCACAGAAACTGTTTTTGAAGTGTTTTTGATACTTCAATTTTCTGGAAAAGCTTAAAGAGGATTGGGAGTAAGTCTTCTTTAAAGGTTTGGAAGAATTCACTAGTGAATCCATCTGGGCCAGGACTTTTGTGCTTAGGGAGACTTTTTATTACCGTTTCAATTTCCTTGATGGTGATAGGTCTGTTTAGGTATTCCAGGTCTTCTTGGTTCAGCCTTGGGAGGCTATAGGAATCTAGGAATTTATCCATTTCCTCGAGGTTTTTGTGTTTCGTGGCATAAAGATTCTCAAAGTAATCTCTGAGGATCCTTTGAATTTCTGTAGTTTCTGTTGTAATGTCCCCCTTTTCATTTCTGATTCTGTTTATTAGGGTTTTATCTCTCCCTTTTTTTGAGTCTTGCTAGAGATTTACTGACCTTGTTTATTTTCTCAAAGAACCAGCTCTTGCTTTCATTAATCTTTTGGATTGCTTTTTGTGTTTCTATCTCGTTGATTTTTGCTCTGAGTTTTATTATTTCCTTCCTCCTGTTTGCATTGGGCTCCTTTTTGTTGGTCATTCTCCAAGCTCTTAAGCTGTGAGGTTAGGTTACTTATGTGGGCTCATTCCTTTTTTCTGATGAATGCTTGAAGAGCTATAAACATTCCTCTTAACACAGCTTTTGCTGTATCCCATAAGTTTTGGTAACTCATGTCCTCATTTTCGTTCGTTTCCAGGAATCTTTTGGTTTTATCTTTGATTTCCTTTCTAAGCTACTCGTTGTCCAATAGTGAGATGTTTAATTTCCAGGTGTTTGATTTAGTTTTCTGTTTGTGTGTGTGATATATTTCTAATTTCACCACATCGTGGTCTGAGAAGGTCATTGATACAATCTCTATCTTCTTAATTTTATGGAGGTATGTTTTGTGGCTCAGCATGTGGTCTAGCTTGGAGAATGTTCCATGCACACTTGAGAAGAATGTGTATTCAGTTTTTTGAGGATGAAGTGTCCTGTATATATCTACTAAGTCCTTTTTTTCATTTCTTTCCTCAGGTGAAGAATGTCCTTGTTAAGCTTAATTCTGGTTGATCTATCAAGAGGTAACAAAGCGGTGTTGAAGTCCCCCACTAGTATTGTGTTGCTATCAATGACTTTCTTCGAGTCTATGAAGTACTTAGTTTTAAGTACTTTGCTGGTCCCTCATTAAGCACATATGTATTTAGTATTGTTAATTCTTCCTGTTGTACAGATCCCTTAATCAATAAGAAATAACCTTCACTGTCTCCTGTGACCTTCTTCAGTCTGAAATCAATGTGGTCTGATACTAGGATGGCAACCCCAGCTTTTTATGGGAGTTGTTTGCCTGTAGGATTGTTTTCCAGCCTTTGACTTCAAGCCTTTGTTTGCTCTGACTGCTGAGATGTGTTTCTTGAAGGCAGCAGAATGCTGAGTTCAATTTTCTAATCCATCCTGCCACTCTGTATCTTTTAATTGGTGCTTTTAGCCCATTGATGTTGAGGGAGGTTATTGTTATTGGGTTTTGTCTCATTTTTATACTGAAATTCGGTGTGTTTGAGGGGCCTGTCTTGTCTTAAAGTAGCCCATTCAATTGTTCTGGTAACAATGGTTTTGAGTATATGAAGTCCCTGAGCCGTTGTTTATCTGTGAAACTGTGTGTTGTTCCTTCTGTTATGAATGAGAATTTAGCTGGGTAAAGTATTTTTGGTGAGGCATTTATTTCATTGAGTTTTTTCACTATATTCCACCACTGTTTTCAGGCAGTGAGAGTTTCATCAGACAAGTTGGCTGTGAATCTTAAGGATGCTCCTTTATAGGAATTTTCTTTCTTTGATCTTGCTGTTTTCATGATGTTGTCTCTAAGGTTTTGGTCATTTTGTTCAGGATGTGTCTTGGGGTATTTTTATTTGGATTTATTTTAGCTGGTACCCTTCGGGCCTGCTGAATGTGTCACATGTTTTCTTTGGCTCTGGGAACATCATAGCAATGATGTCTTTGACAGTTTCTTCTTCATCAAGTTTTTTTCCTGTCCCTCTGGGACTCCAATAATTCTTATATTAATCCTCTTGGCTTAAGCATCATCTTCTATTGCTATCTGTACCCATATAATCAGTCTCTTTTCCATTTTCTGTTCTTTTCTAGAGAGTCTCTGGACTTAATCTTCGAGCTCACTGATTCTGTCCTCAGCAGCTGTTACTTGTTACTCTGCTGCTGAGGACAGAATCAGAGACCTCAAAGATGAAGCAGCTGTTACTCTGCTGTTGAGGCCTTCCACTGAGTTTTTTAATTTGGCTATCAGGTTTTTCAGGTCTGACATTTCCATTTGTAATTTTGTTTGCATTTTCCGCATTTCTACCTTCAAATCCTCTTTTATTTTATCGGCATTGCTTTCCATTGTTTCTTTTAGCTCCCTAAGCATCCTCAGTAGCTCCCTTATAAATTCCTTGGCAGAGGTTATCTAGCACTTCATTGCTGTTGGGGTCTTCTGGGCTAGCCTCTTCAATAAGTAAGCTTGGTGGGGATCTGCGTTGCTTTACCATTGTGACCTATGTGGCTTAGCCCTTCACGCTCACTGTTACTATTCTGCTTATGATGCAGTATTAATTGAGGTGGGCTTAATGAGTTATTGGCTAATGTCCTTAGGTGGTTACGCTAACCTGGTGAAAGTTCCAAGTAAGAGGGTAACATAGTTTTTATGGAATATGGAGGGGGAGAATAACTCGCGGCAGCGTTAGCAGCTGTGGCTCTAGGAAGGAGCCCTGACACGGGCTGGGTACCTGGAAAGGATGAGCAGAGGGTGACCAGACATTGCAGCTTGGGTTGCGCATGCGGTGTGCCTCAATTCCCATTCCCCGAAGACCAAGGATGAAAACCAGCTTTCATGGGGTCTGGTTAAAATCACGGCTCCACGACTTCTTACAGAAATGCATCTGACTGCGAACTGAGCTACAACTCCAGGCCGCCCAGGAGGGGAAATGTTTTTCTCTCTCGGCCTTGTCTTTCAGTGACTTCTGGCAGAAATCTTACTCTCAGCAATGGAAAACAAATTATCAAATGATGCCTTTTCAGCTGGTTTGATTGTTGGGGGAAATTTTGAAATAATGATAATGAGTTCTCTGTTGAAATATTGAATGTACTCAAAGTATAGAGAGTAAAGTAAAGATCATTAGCCACTCGGGTGGGGGGTGTAGGAGGGGGCGTATATCGGGGTTCTTGGTGGTGGAACATGTGCACTGGTGAAGGAATGGGGGTTTGATCATTATATGACTGAGACTTAAACCTGAAAGCTTTGTAACTTTTTTCACCATGATTCAATAAAATAAAAATTAAAACTAAAAAAAACAGCTAAATAAATAAATTAATTAAATAAATAAAATAAAGTCACGGCTCCAGAAAGGAACCTTGATGTGGGCTGGATACCTGAATGGGATGAGCAGAGGGTGCCCAGAACGTTACAGCTCAACACTATGATTCGTAAGGTCAGATTCTTCTAAGGACTCTGAATTTTGTATTTGTAAGTGAAATATTGCTTTTATCCTTCCGTTATGTCCTTTGTATAGTTTACTTAATAGCAATGTCTTTTTTGTATTGACACAGGAAGACAGTTAATGCTCTGCTTTTGTAACTTGGAGTTAATTGACTCCGAATAACATTTACTCCTGGGCATCTGTCATATTTATTTGACTTAGCCTCAGTTGTTCTTGGTTCCTAGTGCCCCCAAATCAGGGTTCTGATGGAGAGACTGGATGAAATCAGGGCAAGCTGTAATTACCCGGGCATCAAAATGGAACAGGCCAAGGGCCATAATACTTAAAAATAGCCATACGTTAAGAGCATAATCATGGCCAAATTTTGTCATGATCCAAAGATTAAACGACTGGATAAGGACCATGCTGGGGTTAGGAAGGACTAATCTGGCCTGAGGGCTGTAGTCTGGCATCTTCAGGGAGGTGTTCCCAGGAGAGGCACCCTATAAGCACTCTTATAGGGTGCACAGTAAGGCACACTCTTACTGTGTCCATACAAAATAACTAATGTTATTAAGAAGTAGAGTTAAGATGAATGTTTAAATGGTTATTGGACTAAGGAAAATAGAAATGCACTCCTAGATAGTATTTCACTCTTGGGGGGGATCGCCTTGCTGGATAAGAATTTGTCCTAGAAGAAGCTTCCCCTGAAGGAACATCTATGGGTTGTATAACCATACCTGTGTGAATTGATACCCCAACCCCTCATAATTTGGGTATATAACTAAAGGTATAAGAGTTTAGCATGAGTAGGAGGCATACGGGAGTATGTGATATTGGAAGGAGGCAGAGGGAGACAAGGTTGGAATAAACTGCAACTGATCACTAACCAGCCTTGCCCTCATTTCCTCCTTCGTCTGCCCACTGCCATTGGTCATCTAGGATGGCCTGACCATCGAGTGCACTTAGTTTTGAATACACAAAAATCCTTCAACCTTTGGTATATATTTGGTATCTGTTGTAATATTTCTTCATTTACTTCTGATTCACTTTATTAGAGTTTTCTCTTCTTATTTTTGTGAGTCTAGAGGTTTAATTAGTTGGAATTTTTTAGAGAATATTGGCTCCTGGGTTTATTGATCTTTTGAAATATTCTGTTTTAATTTCATTGAAATTTACTGTGCTCATTTTTTTTATCCTGCTTGCTTTGAATTCCTTCTTTTGTGTTTTACTAGCAACTAAAACTGTGCATTTAAGTTAATATTTGAGGTTCATTCTTATTTTATAATGAATATGAATGGATTGCTATGAATGTCTCTTAAACTGCTTTTACTATTTATCAAATGTATTTGAAGCATGTGTCTATATTCTCATTTGCTTACAGGTAACTTTTGATTTATTATTTGATTTCCTGTTTGATCTATGGCTTATTCAGTGGTACTGTATCACTGTATCACTGTCATCCCGTTGTTTGTCAATTTACTCGAGAGGGCACCAGTAACGTCTTTATTATACTCAGCCCTGAGATTTTAGCAGCCTATCCTTACTCGTCTTTCTCAATGATTGGAGGTTCTTTCAGGGACAGGGGCATGAGACCTATCGTTACTGTTTTTGGCATATCGAACACACCATGGGTAGCTTGCCAGGCTCTGCCATGTGGGCTGGATACTCTCAGTAGCTTGCCAGACTCTCTGAGAGGTATGTATACATCTTTTATTGTATTTTGGATATGATTACACCATGGAGAGCTTGCAAGGCTCTTCTGTACAGGCAATAAACTCTTGATAGATTGTCAGGTTCTCTAAGAAGGAAAATAGGCTATTAGATGTCGCTTCCGGGAGCTTGGTCTTATAGTTTCTGGATGTTAGCCAGAGACAGTTTGTGGGGGCAGTTTGTGGGTGTAGCTGTCGAGCTACTGGAAAATAGGGTGGGGGGGTCTGGGTGGAAAAGGCCCAGTTCTAATCTGAGCTGACTTGGGGATCTCAGCCCCAGGTCCCACACACCTGGGTTCCTTCATGAGTGAGGCTCATCCAAACGTGTGGAGAGTGTCATTAAGCATGGCTGTAGCTGGGTTCCAGAGGTCTTCGACTGTCAATGCTCTGCTTGGGGCAGGGAGGGAAAGTCAACCCATCCCCTCCAAGGGGTCCCGGTGAAGACAGCCAAGCATGAGGGGTTGAGACTCTGTGTCACTCTTTGGTATTCAGTGGTACACTGTTAAAAATTTGTACCAGTTGTGCTTGTTCACTTTTTTGTGTACCAGTGTCTGTGGCATGAGATGGTATCTCATTATAATTTGTATCTAATGATGATTAGTGGTGATGCAAAACTTTTACAACAGTGCATTTTGGCAATTTTGGCAAATTTGAGCAAGTTTCTTTCATTCCTTCTACCCATTTTCAAGGAGTTGGATGTCTTTTTCTTTAAGTTCTACCAGTGCTTTTTGGATATTAAATACTTATCAGATGGATATTCTATGGGCTGTAATTTTATTCTGGTGTTTGTTTCCTTTGAGGTACATAAACTTCTTAATTTAATGTAGTTTCATTTGTTTATCTTTGCTTGCACTTGCTTGGTCAGTGATGTTTCATCTTTGAAAATGCTTTTAGCATCAATGTTATGAAGAGTTCTGTCCACATTTTCCTATATTTATCTTATGGATTCAGGTCTAATATAAAGGTCTTTAATCCATTTGAATTTGAATTTTGTGCACAGTTTAGAAACAGGCTTGAATTTATTTATTTATTTGCCTGCAGCTGACCTGCTCTCTCAAAACTGTTGAAGAGGGGTTTCTTGCTCCACTTCATAATTTTTGCACTTTTTTAAATGAAAGATTAACTGATCATGTATCTGAGGGTCTGTTTCAAGATACTCAACTATGTGCCATTGATCAGAGGCTCTGATTTTTTCAAAACCAAGCTGCTTTAATTATTAACTTTTTGTAGAAAATTTTAAGTTGGAGAAAATTATGCCTCCATCTTCTTTTTTCCCACAGATTACGTTAGCTACTCAGAGGGGCTATTGCTCCAGTTAAATTTCAGGGGTGTTTGATCTATTTTGTTGAAAATGGCATGGATATCCTTATAGGGACTGCTTTTAGTTTTTGCCCAAGACTTAACGTTTGCCATGGGCTTGTGGCTTTGACTCTATTGAGGAAAGTTTCTTCAATTCCCAATTTATGGAGAGTTTTTATTATAATGATGACTGGATTTTGTCCAATTTTAAATCAATTGATAAGATAATATGATTTTTTTTTATTTATATGGCTTACTATGTAGATTGACTTGCATATGTTAAACCATTCTTACATCCCTGGGGTTATTCCTACTTGGTCTTGGTGTATACTATTTTTGAACTTTCGGATTCTATTTGCTAGTATTTTGTTAAGAATCTTTGGATCTTGACGGGCAGGCCCTCGGCCCAGATAAGATCCAGAGCTGCTGCTCGCGAAACAGACCCTCTGCTCCTAAAGACTATGATCCAAGAGGTCTTCTAACCCATTTTGGCACCCAGAGCGGCTTCTTACAGAAATGCATCTAGACTGTGAACTGAACTAAAATATCAGAAATCCAAAACCACGAGGCCGCTGTCGTGGTCACGTGAGCTCATAGAATCTTCATTCTCAGCAATGAAAAGAAATTATTAAATGATGCCTTTTCAGCAGGCCTGATTGTTGGGGGGAAATTCCAAACAATAATAGTGACTTCTCTATTGAAATGTTGAATGTATTCAAATTATATAGAGAATAAAATGAAGATCATTAGCTACTTAGGTGGGGGCTGGGTGGGAGGGGAGTATATTGGGGTTCTTGGTGGTGGAACATGTGCACTGGTGAAGGGATGGGGGTTCAATCATTATATGACAGAGACTTAAACCTGAAAGCTTTGTTTTTGTTTCTTTTTTACGGTGATTTAATATAATAAAATAAAATTTAAAAAAAATAATCTTTGGATCTTTTTTCTTCAAGGATATCGGCTTGTAATTCTCTTTTACCTGTAACTTCATCTGTTTTTTATCACAGTGATGTTTTGGGAATGTTTTTGTTTACTCAGTTTCCTAGAAGAGTATGACAATGATTGGTAGTAAGCCTTTTTTAAATGTTTGAAACAACTACTTAGTGAATTCAACTGGGCCTGAACTTTTGTTTGGGGGAAGAATTTTCATCACTATTTCAATTTCCTTGAGAGTTATAGGTCTTTTCAGATATTCCAAATCATCTTCATTCAGCCTTTAGAGAATGGTATAAACATTCTCAAAATATGGGAACTGGAGCGATAGCACAGTGGGGAGGGCGTTTGCCTTGCATGCAGCTAACCCGGATTCTATTCCCAGCATCCCATATGGTCCTCTGAGCACTACCAGGGGTAATTCCTGAGTGCAGAGCCAGGAGTAACCCCTGTGCATCGCAGGGTGTGACCCAAAAAGCAAAAAAAAAAAAAAAAAACATTCTTAAAAATAATTTCTGATGGTCCTTTTTGATGTTTGTTGTGACATCTTTTCTTTCATTTCTGATTTGCTTTATTAGTGTTCTCTCTCTCTCTCTTTCTCTTTGAATCTCCTAATGTATGTCAATCCAGTTAATTTCATCAAAGAATAAGCACTTGGTATTTTGATCCTTTGGATTGTTTTGTGGGATTCCAGTACATTAACTTCTACTCTAATTTTTATCCTTTCTTTCTCTCCTGCCTACTTTTGGCTTCTTTTGTTGGCTATTTTCCAGTTTCTTAAGTTGTGCAGTCAAGCGATTTATGTGGGCCCTTTCTTCCTTCCTGGTGAATTCCTTCATAGCTATGAACTTTCCTCTTAATATCACTTTCCCCAAAGTTATGGTAGGTAATGTTCTAATTATCATTTATTTCCAGGAATTTTTTAATTACCTTTCTTAATTTCTCTCTGACCTACCATTGTTCAGTCAAAAGCTATTTAATTTTCAGGTGTTTGAGTTGTTTCAGGCTGGAGCAATAGCACAGTGGGTAGGGTGTTTGCCTTGCACGCTGCCAACCCAGGTTCGATTCCTTCGCCCCTTTCGGAGAGCCCGGCAAGCTACCGAGAATATCTAGCCCACACAGCAGAGACTGGCAAGCTCCCCAAGGCATATTCAATATGCCAAAAACAGTAACAACAAGTCTCACAATGGAGACGTTACTGGTGCCCGCTCAAGCAAATCAATGAGCAACGGGATGACAGTGACAGTGACAGTGAGTTGTTTCTTTAATTCCATTTGTGATTAACTTCTACTTACAGTGCATTATGTCTGAGAAGATGGTTGATATGATTTCTATGCTCTTGATATTGTGGAGGTATTTTTGTGTCCCCACATGTGGTTTGGATAGGAAAATGTCCCATGTGCCTTGGAGAAGAGGGCATACTTATATTTTTGAGGATAAAAAGATATATGTGTGTACATATACATATTTAATATATATGGTATATATAATCTCTCTCTCTTCCATTTCTTCCTCCAAAAATATTTCCTTTAGTCTAGTTGATACATGGAGAGAAGACAGAGTGGTATTGATGTTGTCAACTATCATTGTGTTGCTATCAATGTCTTTCTTCAAGTTTGTTAACAGATTTTTTAAAAAATAATGTTGCTGGTCCCTTTTTAGGTGCATATATGTTTAAAAGTGGGAGTCCTTCCTGATATATCTTGATCATTCTCTGCTCTTAAAAAATTCTTTTAAGGGGCTGGAGAGATAGCACAGCGGGTAGGGCGTTTGCCTTGCACGCGGCCGACCCGGGTTCAAATCCCAGCATCCCATATGGTCCCCTGAGCACCGCCAGGGGTAATTCCTGAGTGCAGAGCCAGGAGTAACCCCTGTGCATCGCCAGGTGTGACCCAAAAAGCAAAAAAAAAAAAAAAAAAAAAAAAAAATTCTTTTAAACCTGAAGTCTATGATGGTCACCTGGCCTTTTTAAGGGGTTGATTGCTGGAAGTCTTTTGACTTTGAGTCTGTATTTGCACTGACTATTCAACCATGATTATTACAGAATGTTTGGTTTGAATTTATCATTCATCCTACCACTTGGTGTCTCTTATTGCTTCATTAGCCCATTGCTTTTAGAGATTATGGAATTCTGTGCCATCTTTCTGAAGAAGTTTGGTGAGTTGTTGGATTCCTCTAATCTTAACATAGCCCCTTTAGTTCTTTTTGCAAAAATGGTCTTGAATCTACGCAGTCCTTGAGTTATTATGTGTGAAACTGTATTGTTCCTTCAAATGGAATGATTTCTTTCTAGGTTAAGTATTCTTGGTAAGGCATTCCTTTCATTGAGGTCTTTGTTTGTTTGTTTGTTTTTCACTATATCACATCACTGTCTTTGGGCTCAGATGGTTTCCTCTAATAAGTCTACTGTAAATCTTAGGGATGCTTCTTTGTATAAAATTTGCTTCTTTGATTTTACATCTTTAAGTATGCTATATATGGTTTCTGTCATTCTGATTAGGGTATGTCTTGGAGTATTTTTATTTATGTTTCTTTTCCTGGTAATCTTCAGATTTTCTGGATCTTGGTGTATGCACCCTACAGCCCTGGAATTTCTCAGCTATGATGTTTTTGACTATTTCTTCTCTATCAGGGTTGATTTCCTGGATTTCTTGAACTCTGATGATTCTTGTGTTGCTTCTCTTGAATTCATTCCAAAATTTTCTTGTTAGTTCTCCTTTTTACTTTGAGGTTTTTTTCCATCTTCTGTTGTCGTCTGGAGGTTTCCTGCACCTCATCTTGGAGCTCAGTGATTTTGTCCACAATAGTTATTTTGCTGCTGAGGCTCTCCAGTGAGTTTTTCACTTTGCCTGCCAAGTTTCTCCAGTTCTGTCATTTATGTTTATAAATTCTTTTTTTCTATTTTGGCTCTCATAAACGCTAATGTTTTATTTGCAGTCCCTTTCATTTGTTTCTCTTAGCTCCTAAAACAATTTCAACAAATTCTCTGCAAATTACTGACCTAAGAGGCTCATTGTCATTGGTTGAATCTTCTGGGATACCATCTTCACTCACCAAGACCCTGGTGAGTTTATGTGCTGCTTTCCCATTTTGATGTTTTCAGTCTGGAAATTTTTATTGTGCATTTTGTCTTACCAGGTGACTACTATTAGGATGAATTTTGTGTGTTTTGGAGAAGAAATGCGTGGTTTCACAAAACATTCAAATTTCACAATTCTGCAATTCCAGTAGAAATACACCAAATTAGATGGGAAAATAACATAGAAGCCAACTAAACCCAACAAACAAAAAAAAGCATAGAAAGCTCAATTACTAACAAACAACTTAATAAAATCTCAGACAAGGACTTAGCAATTCTGTGGTGAGATTTAATAATTTTCACAATATTTTTACTGAGGTAATGATGATAATTCCTTTAGTCATTTAATTATAAATATCAAAATAAAATAAATTACTGTTTTTCCAGCTAATGGAGGCAGTCATGGATGTTATTGAGAGAATGAGGCAATGCTTGGGGGAAGGTTCTTCAGGCAGTGGGATTGGTGTTGGGACTTCAATCCCACAACAACTGCATCACTAACAACTTTGTAAAACACTGTTTTTCAATAAAGTATTTTTTAAAACCTTATATTTTCTTCTCTTTGTTCACTTTTCCTTTCTTTTTTTGACTCTCAAAAATCTGTTTTACTTTAATTTTTTAATTGAATTAAAGTGAGATACATAGATTCATGATGGGGTTTCAGTCGTACAACGTTACAACACCCATAGCTTTGCTTTCTTTTGCCACTTCACTATTGTCATTGGTCAATATTTTATCTTCAGTAGTGCTGGCGCAGTTCTTTTTAAAATGAATTCTGTTGCTGTAACTTACTGCTTTACTCTTATATCAAACTTTATAGTATTTGTTGTTACTGGTAGAATTTTCCAACTATTATGTTAATTCATTAAGATTAGTATTCTAAAAAAATATATTACTATTCTACACTGCTTTCTCAATGTGTCTACGATACTCTAAGGTTTTCTTTTTTGTAAAAATGTATGGTAGTTTCTATGGGAATCTCTGAGTGATTTAGCTTTGTCTTGCTCTTTTTATGTCCTGCCAGACCTTTACCAGTGACTTTTTGCTGTTTATGGTTTGTGATCATATGATATGATGTAAATTAAGGGATTACTTTCAAGGCTACTTTGGTCCTGCCTCTCCTTAAAGTGTAATTTCACATTTTGTGATTTTTTTCTACTATCCGCTCATGTTAAGAATTTTATTTGGGATATATTTAGGAAATATATAGCTGTTTTATTAAGTCCCTGGGTAAATCAAAGCTGAATCCAAGTCTATAAGGAGGGTGTAAGCATGTGCAGAAGTTGAGAGGTGTGAATACATTTGACTCATGACCAAGAAGTGGAAGAAGTTATTACACGTTGGGGATGATAAAAAGTTTGGTATCAGTCCTCTGATGCTAAAAGAAGCCTATATGTTTTTCTTTACCAGAACAGGAAAGAATAACAGAAGGCTAAATTATGAAATTGCTTCAGGTCCAAGAAACTCTGGCAAGTGGACATTAGCACTGAGAGCAAATAAATTATGTTGATTTTTTGTCATGCATAGGAAGACAGCAGGTAATGGGCATGGTCCAAGCGTTCTCTGCATTTTTATGGAGCAATCAATCTATTGCCACTCAAAGAAATTACTGATATGAAGAAATTTGTTGCCATGCATCTCGTGTAGTTTGGCTGTTTATGACATTTGAACTTTAAAAAAATGATTTAAGGGCATTCAGTTTCCTAACAAAGCTGATTTAGATACTACAGATGTCCTTGGAATCTCTTTATCTGAGGATATTTCTATCACACCTAAAGTCTGAATGAAATCCTGGCAAGCTACAGGATTCTTTGTTGGACATTATTTCATTCAGTATCCTCTTTTTCTTTGTAGAGTTTCACTAGACATACTTTGAATCTTGGGTTTCTCCCCACTTGTATGAGTATGAGGTGCTGCTTCTGGTTTTAAAGAATATTTTTATGTCTGTTATTCTTACCATTTTAATCCCAGTGTGTCTTGGTACCGTTCTGTTTTGTTTAACTTTGATTAACAATCTTTGATCCTGTTGTTCACCAATCTTCATCTTTAAATTGTAAAACTTCACACCTATTATTTCTTCAAACAACCATTTTCCCCCTCTCTCTTACCAGTACTGTAGGAAATTCTAAGTCTGAGGAATCCTAAGAGTTACAATTTTTTATGGTTGTGTGTACACTTAACTTTTAAATAATTCCTTTAATGATTATCAGCCTTATCCAGAGTTTGTGGAGACTTGATATGCTATTCTTCAATTCCTTCATTTATATTTCATTTCTTAGTTTTATCCATCAGGCTACTTCAAGTTAATTGCTTCTCTATTCAACTTAATTGCTTCCCTATTCAAAAGTCTTGCTTTCAGATATATAATCACTGATGGGATTGTTGTTCTGAAATCCTCTGGCAACATAAAAAGGTCTTACTTAACTGAAATTCTCCTTAAACTTTTGTCATCCTCTGTTGACACTCTTGATTTTCATAATTTTTAAAATGTTTTGGTGCTTCATTGTCTGGGGTTGTGTGATTCAGGTCACTCAACTATACCTGAGCTTATCTCACTAGTGACTGTGGTTCAACTCATTTTTGCCCTAGCATTTGTTTATTCTGTGTAGTCGTTGTTCTGGTGGCAAAACTCCGATTATAGGTTCATAGGGTTCATAGGGCAACAGTTGTGATCCCTCACCCATGGGACTGTTGCTGCTATCCTCAGTGGTTATTGACATCAGTGAATAAACTATTCTTGTGTAAAGTACACCTCACCCCACCCATGGCAGGATATTTATGTAACTTAGAATATGACTTAGGCCTGAGTGCCAGAGAAAGTGGGATTGCTAATTCAAGTGGAAGTTCAATTCCTAGTTTCATAGGGAATATTCATATCACTTTCCCAAAAGGCTATATCAATCAATATTGATACCAACAATTAGTGAGTGTGTCTTTCCCTTCTACATCCACACCAACACTTGTTTGCTCTTTCTGATGTGTGCCAGTCGCTGCTGAACTGATATCTCATTGTTGTTTTGATTTGTATTTCCCTTATGATTAGTGATACAAAGCATTTTTCATATGCCATTTTTCCATTTGTATGTTTTCTTGAGGGACTTTCCTTCAACTATCCACTTTTTTATGGTATTGGATATTTTTCCTTGTGTTGTTTAACCAGTGATTTTTATATCATGGCTATTAAACCTTTATCAAATGAGTTATTAGAAATTATTTTCTCCTAGCCTGTGGGCTAGTTTGTATTTTGCTCACCACTTCCACTAAAAACTTTAATATAAAGTAGTTCCATTTGTTTACCTTTGCTTTAGTTACATTGGTCAATGGCTTTTCATCCTTAAAGATGCTTCTAGCTCCAATGCCATATGTTTTTTCTGAATGTAACTTAAAGATTCTTGTCAGATATTGAGGTATTAAACACATTCTTTATTTGTTTTTTGTGCAAGGAGCTTGAGTTCATTGTTTTTCTTTTTTGCCTGCAACCACCAGCTGTCCCAACAAACATATTGAAAAAGCAATACTTCTTATTTCTTGCATTTTAATCAAATTTTAGCTGTCCATATACATGCGGCTCTGCCTCAAGATTTTTAATTCTAATTGTATTCCAATACCATGCTATCTTAATTACTTTGTAGTACAGTTTGATTTTGGTGAGAGTGATACTGCAGATCTTTTTCATCAGGATTCCTTTGGCTATTATGTGGAGGTGTTGTTTTTCCATGTGAATTTAAGGAATGCTTTACCAATTTATTTATTTTCTTTTTGGGTCACACCCAGTGATTCACAGGGATTACTCCTGGCTCTGTACTCAGGAATTACTCCTGGCGGTGCTTGGGGGACCATATGAAATGCCAGGGATTGAACCTGGGTCAGCAAGGCAAATGCTCTACCTGCTGTGCCATCGCTCCAGCCCCTACTAATTTATTTTTAAATTTAGTTATTTCCGTAGACTGCAATGAATCTGTATAATACTTGGAAAGTATTGAAATTTTGACAATGTCACCATCCCAATCCATGCACAGGGAATGTAATTCCATTTCCTCTTGTCCTCTCTAATTTCTTTTACTAGTATTTTGTAGTTTTGTATTGAGAGATTTTTTTGTTAAGCTGATTCCTGTGTACTTGATTTTCTGAGGCACAATTAAGAAAGAGACTGTATTTTAATTTCTCCACTATTTGATAATTTTCATATATGAAATAAATTTCTCAATATTGGACATGAATCCATAAATTACATTAAAAACAACACGTAATACATTTCATGACATCAAAACCAGAGGTTTTGAAGAATTCAAAAGTATTAGCCAGGTGGCCTCTGGGGCAGCATGCTGAGCAAGCTGCCACATCGAACTGGAAGACCCCTCCTCAGCTAAAGTGCCCATATGAGCACCTAGGCAATAGGGGATTCCTGCAGATTTAGGAGTATACTGGAAGTAGAACTCTAACACAGCACTAGCACCAGCATGGGGCCCCTCCCCCACAGGTACATCGGCGTCAGGGTGAGGGCTTGTGGCTGATGGGGAGGTGGCGGTTCATTCAGCCGCCAATTAATTTCCCCCCTCATAGCACTTTGGACACATATCTCACCCTGCATTACCTAACTTTTACAAGGTCAGTCTGGCTATCCCAAACACATTAGACCAATAGTCCACTAACCTACTTCAATAAAAATACTCCCAAAACACACCAAAGTGACAGTGAACACAAGAATCTGAATAAGCCTACTCTAAAAGAACACATCCACTGAAGCTGCACAAGAGGTCCCACATAAGTCACACAGGAGAACCAAAGAAAAAGGTAGTATCCTTGAAAGGGAAAGAGGAGACCACCATCAACCGAGCTCATCTCGAATCCTCCCTGGCAGCGAGACGAGGACACTGACAGTTAACGGGAGGGATCTGCCTCCATACTACCATAGCAATGTCAGGAAACAGCACAGATCCCCACCACAAGGATTGGATGAAGAAAAGAGCACTTGGAAACACCAACTGGGAATACCCACATACACAATCTCTCTGATAAAGAATTCAGAAATGAAATGTTAAATTAAAGGAAATATGAAAGAAACAGTGGGACAGCCAATAAAACACAAGAAGAAATGAGAGCAGAAATAAGAAATCTACAAACAGAAGTGACACTAATAAAGATACGGTTGATGAAATTAAAAACTCAGGGGGTGCCCTCAACAGTGGAATGACAATAGCTGAAAACAGAATCAGTGAGCTTGAAGATGAGCTGCAGAAAGCATCCAGGCAAGAACAAACATGGAAAAAGACCTCAAAAGGGTGAAACAAAGACCTAGGGGATGATATTCAAAAGGGACATGAGAGGAATCATAAGAGTACCACAAAGACAGGGAGGCAACCCCAATGAAGTAATAACAGTTAAATATATCATTGCTGAGAAGTTACCAGAACTGGAGAATGCAGACTTCTGGATTCAAGAAGCCCTAAGAGTACCAGAAAAAACGTGACCCAATAAAAAGACTCCAAGACGTATCATAATCAGAATGATGAAAACCACATATAGAGACACAATACTGCAAGCAGTAAGATCAAAGAAGAAAATAACATACAAAGGAGCATCCCTTAGATGTACAGAAGACTTATCAAAGGAAACCGTCTGAGCCTGAAGACAGTGGTGGGATATAGTTTGAGTTTCCACCGAAACCCAAATATGAAAGCTTTATAACTGTATCTCACGGTGATTCAATAGAAAATTTTTAAAAATTTTAAAACCAAGGGGTATGGTGCCACCAGCAGGTCAGCCTGTACCTGTGGGGCAAGTGCATCAGCAGCCTGATGGTGTCTTCAGACTTCCAGATACCCCAAAATTGCTGCTGTGCCTTTGGTCAGACCCCAACAACTTGGGGCCAAGTTTACCAAGAAGTTAAATGGGCAAAAGTTAGGTATGTGGGAGACACACCCACAAACCACCTCCAGCTCAGCTATATAAGCTCATTTATTGGCCTTATTTCAGAGACCCATAAATCTCAAAAAAGATCAAAAGACGCAGTTAGGGCCTGTAGTGCAAAGGTAGGTGGGAACCCGTGACTGGGAGCTCCAAGCCCACTTGGATTGGGACTGGGTCTTCTCCCCGCTGGTCCCCGGTTTTCCAGTAGCTTGGCTGTAACACCCACAAACTTCCCCCAGAGCCATGTAATATCATCAACAGCCAAGACTCTGTCACTGTCACTGTCACTGTCATCCCGTTGCTCATTGATTTGTTTGAGCAGGCACCAGTAACATCTCTCATTTAGAGACTTATTTTTACTGTTTTTGGCATATCCAATATGCCACGGGTAGCTTGCCAGCTCTGCCATGCGGGCTCCATACTCTCCGTAGCTTGCCGGGCTCTCCAAGAGGGGTGGAGGAATCTAACACGGATCGGCTGTGTGAAAGGCGAATGCCCTACCACTGTGCTATCGCTTCAGCCCAGCCAAGACCCAGGGACTATAAACTAAAATTCCTGAAAGAGAGCGTCACGGAATGTCCTGACCCCACGTCAGGCTGTCTTCACAGAGGCACCCCAGAGGGGGCGGATTACAGCCCTCCCCACCCCAAGGGACCCAGCTCTAGCAACCAAAAACCTCCACAACCCAACCGCCACCATGCTCAAGGCCACTCCCCACATGCTCAGGCCGAGCCTCACGCATGATTGAAGTCCTACGGAACCCAGGAAATATGGAACTTTGTGACCTTAGACTCTGGGCTCAGCGTGACCAGAAGCAGAGATCCTCTGACCTCTTTCCCCAGTCTCCGGCAACCCAGGGGTCACATTCATAAACCACCTCCTGCTGACGCCAGATAATCTCGCCATCGGTCACCGTCCAGATCACACAGCTGCTTCTCCCGAGAGGGAGCATAACATGAGGCCCCCATAACCATGCCACCGGACTCCACACCAGGCTGTTTCACATCGGGCACCCCATAGGGGTGGTTGGGTGAGAGCCCTCCCCACCCCAAGAAACCCAGCTCTGACAACCAAAAACCTCCACAACCCAACCGCCGCCCTGTTCAAAGCCACACCCCATGCGCTCAGGCCAAGCCTCACATATGAGTATATAAATTCTTGGACCGCATGGCCATGCGACACATCATAAAACACTCCCTACCCATTCTCCAAAATTCCCACATCACATTTGATGAGGTTCAGATAGTAGGCAACAAATCACAGAGGGAAATATATATGTGCATATATACATATTTTCAGATATATGTACCAAAGCTCACATCACCCAAATTTTAACAACATGTTAGTGATATCATATGGAATGTCTTAATGACTCCTGTCAAAATAGAACAATCTTCACACTGTTTCCTGTATGAACACTTTTTTGTAAGCATATTCAGCAATTCTTCATATCAGACAATATAAAATATATTATTTTGGTTGTGTTTAGGGACAGAAATTGGGGTTTGGGATGGAAACATCCCAAATTTGGTGGTTGGAAGGTATAATGGTAGTGGGATTGGTGTTTGAATATTGAATGTAATCAAACATTGTGAACTAATTTATAGCACTGCAGTCCCGTTGTTCATCAATTTGCTCGAGTGGGCACCAGTAACATCTCCATTGTGAGACTTATTGTTACTGTTTTTGGCATATCGAATACACCATGGGTAGCTTGCCAGGCTCTGCCATTCGGGTAGGATACTCTCAGTAGCTTACCAGGCTCTCCAAAAGAGATGGAGGAATCAAACCCGGGTTGGCCACGTGCAAGGCAAACACCCTTTGCGCTGTGCTATTGCTCCAGTCCGAAATAAGAACTAACTTATAAAATTTAAAAAAAAAATTTTAAGTAATGTGGAGTTCATGCCCAATTCAATCAGCTTAATCAATGGCTGAATAAATAGCAGTGCTCCTATATTATAAAAAATAAAAGTTTAAAAACCGAGGTAGCCAGACTAGTATCTGACAATATATATAGATTTCAGGATGAAAAACTTGTAAGGGAGAGAGAAGCTCATTTTTAAAATTTATTTATTGAATCACTGTGAGAACAGTTACACAGATTTTGTGTTTGAGTCTTGGTCATACCCATCCCTTCAGCAGTGCACATTTTCCACCACCAAAACCCCCAGTATACCCCCCCATCCCACCTCTACCCCTACATGTGTGGCAGATAATTTCCACATTACTCTTTCAATATTTTCACACCAGTCCCACCATTATTATTTGGAATTTTCCCTGAATAAATAAATTAACTTATTTTGAATAAATAATTTTAATAATTAATGATTAATACTTATTTATAAATAACTGAAATAATTTTAATTATATTCTGAATAAATAATTTTAATTATTTTTCTGGGCCCTAA
Source organism: Sorex maritimensis (assembly GCA_030324115.1). Taxonomy (NCBI): domain Eukaryota; kingdom Metazoa; phylum Chordata; class Mammalia; order Eulipotyphla; family Soricidae; genus Sorex; species Sorex maritimensis. The sequence goes on from JASTTN010007765.1 coordinate 185,950, forward strand.
GTGGGTGCATACATGTTTAGGAGTGTGATTTCTTCCTGCTGTACATATCCTTTGATTATTAAAAATCGCCTTCTCTCACCCCAGATGGGAAAAGGTGTTATCCCTCCACCTATTCCCTGGGAAACCCAGTGGCCGCCATCTTTATTATTATATAATATTGATTGTAATAATTAATTATAATTAATAAATATTTATATATTTTATAAAAATATTTTGTTTATTTGAAAATATTATTTTATTTATATAAAAATATTTATTAATAATTAACTTCTTTTAATTATTTTAAATATCAGACCTGCCGAAGAGGCAACATTAGATAGTTTGTTTTCTATTTCTGGTTATGAATAGCATATGATGTCACACAATTTTGGAATTCTAAAATTTTAGCTATTCGGTTTGGAGAGACTTCTGCAAGGGCCACTCAATTCCGAGATTCCTTTGTGTGTCTCTGGGATCATGACCATTAAGGAGCTTAATCAGTATGGGAGTGGGGGGAGGGGCATTCACAGGTGACATCTCAGTCCTATTGGGGAAGGAGAAGTACTGGCTCCACCCCTATCCCTCGAGGCCCAGCGCGTGTCATCACTGCTGGCCCGTACCTGGATTTTCCAATTAGCTCTGGAAGATGGCAGCTGTTGTGTGAACGTTCGTGCAATCGGAGGCGCTGAGATAGGAACTCGGAAGAAATGCATTGATTGGAGGACTAAGGCTCGCTCTGGCTCTTAGCAAAGGCAGAGGGCCTCGTGGACCACCTTTTATTGATCATGGTACCTCTAAAGGGCGCAATATAGTGACGTCACCAAAGGCATCAAAAAATGTTACAGGGAGAACATTGAGGCAATGGAAACATATTGTTTCCTTGTATGGGTAGGCCTATAGCCTCGGGAAAAGAATACAGAACTGAGAAGGGAAAGATACAAAACCGAAACTGAAACCTACAGGCACCTGGATACAAAACCGAAACTGAAACCTTCTTCAGGCACCTGGATTTACATCCCAAAGACTGGGCAGGCACCTGAAATCTGCATCCCAAAGACAAAGCTGGGCCAGAGCCTACATTTTACAATCTCAAAGGTCAGGCCTTGCTAACATTATTTGCATGTCAAAGACCAGCCAGGCTTCTGTGAGAGAAGGAAAAACTGCTCTTTTCAGTATGCTGAAATTATTTTTCTGAAGGCAGCTTGAAGGGGGAAAATGTTCAGCTTCATCCAAACCATTCAGGACACACAAGAAGTCTCGCCCATTTTCATGGGTCCCTATGTTCCTGTCCGTAGCACGGTACAGTATACATGGGCTCGCCCTGATAGCTCAGTCCAGCCCCAACAGGCAGCCGCTGGGCTTCCCAGGGAATAGGTGGAGGGATAACACCTTTTCCCATCTGGGGTGGGAGAAGGCGATTTTTAATAATCAAAGGATATGTACAGCAAGAAGAAATCACACTCCTAAACATATATGCACTCAATGAGGGCCCAGCAAAATAATTAAAGTAGACATCAGGGACTTTGGTAGCAAGATAATAGTAGTCAGAGACTTCTACACCACCTTATCACCTCTTGATCAACAAGACTGAAACTCAACAAGAAAGTACTGGCTATTAAGCAAAAAATGGAAGAAAGGAGGCTAATAGGTATATACAGGTTTTCTTTTTCTTTTTTTTTTTAGTTTTTTTTAGTGAATCACCATGAGGTACAGTTACAAACGTATGAGCTTTCATGTTTGCATTTCAGTCATACAGTGATCATTTATATCCTTCTACCAGTGCCCATTATCCTCCACCAATGTTCCCAGTATCCCTCCCACTAACCCCCGACCTAACCCCCACCACCCCACCCTACCTCTGCGGGGTTCTCTCTCCTTTTGGGTGTTGCAGTTTGCAATAGAGGTATTGAGTGGTCATCATGTTAGGTCTATAGCCTACTTTCTTTTCTATTATTATTATTTTATTGAATCACCATGAAAATAATACAAAGCTTTCAGGTTTAACTCTCAGTCATATAATGATTAAACCCCCATCCCTTCACCAGTGCACATGTTTCACTACCAAGAACCCCAATATACACCCCTCCCAACCCTCCCACCTGAGTGGCTAATGATTTTCACTTTATTCTCTCTATACTTTGAATACATTCAATATTTTTATAGAGAACTCACTATAATTATTTGGAATTTTCCCCCAACAATCAAGCCTGCTGAGAAGGCATCATTTAATAATTTGTTTTCCATTGTCTATAGCCTACTTTTCACATGCATCTTTCAACCCAAGTGGGTCCTCCCAACATCCTCTACTAGATGTTCCCTTCTCTATCTCAGCTGCATTTTCCACCAGCATGTGAGGCCAGTTTTCCAGCTGTGGGGCAAACCTCCTGGTTCTTATCTCTACTAATCTTGGGTAAATCAGAAAGAGAGAGACAGACATAGAAAGATCGTACTCATCTGTGGAATATGAAGTAACAGAATGGGAGACTAACACCCAAGAGTATATAGGCTTTTCACGTGCCAAAAGTCAAATACACAGTCTTTTTTTTAAAAAAAAAAAATTTATTTTATTAAATCACCATGTGGAAAATTACAGTGCTTTCAGGCTTAAGTCTTAGTCATACAATGCTGAAAAAACCATCCCTTCACCAGTGCCCATATCCCACCACCAAAGGAAAAAAAAAAAAACAGTACACCTCCCA
>JASTTN010007765.1:188727-202443 GCA_030324115.1 Sorex maritimensis
AAAAAAAAAAAAAACAGTACACCTCCCATCCCGCCCACCCCCGCACCCCCCCGCCTTGTAACTGATGAATTTCACTTTACTTTCTATTTACTTTGGTTACATTCAATATTTCAACACAAACCTCACCATTATTATTAGGAGCACCCCACTAGAGTCAGACCTGTTGTGAAGAGAAATGAGGTCGCGCAGCCGCAGTAGCAGCCACGCGGTTTTGTATTTCTGTACTTTAACAACTAAGTCCAGGGAGACTTCTTCCGGATATTCGATCACTGCAAGCTTGTAAACCCCATCTGTGGTCGTCATAATATGGCGGTCCCCACGCCCTTCATCCCCGGGAAGGGACAGGCAAGAGAGAGAAATACCTTTCCCCTCCCGGGCGGGCATGGGGTCGCAGCTTAGTTCTCTGGCTGGAAACAATCTGCAAGAGCAGTCCATGTTGTAGTTGGTTCAGCTGGGTCTGGATTCACGCGGGTGCAGCTGTGGAGGAGCCGCACACGCGTGCGGTCCCCAGGGTCACACCTTGGCAGCGGTCAAATACACAGTCTTTTAAAGTGCATATGGAACACTTTCCAAGAAAGATTTCATGCTGAGCAACAGAGCACACCTCAACAGAATCAGGAAGATAGTAACTGTATCAACTTTCTTTTCCTACAATGATGCACTGAAGATAGAAACTAATAACACACAAAAACAGAGAATCAAATCAAACATTTAGAAATTAAACAGCTCAATATTTTTTAAATTTATTTTTTTTATTGAATCACAATGTTGAAAGTTACAAAGCTCTCAGGCTTAAGTCTTAGTTACATAATGCTTGAACACCCATCCTTCACCAGTGCATATATTCCACCACCAAGAACCACAGTAAACCTCCCTCCAACCGCCCCCCCCCCCCCCCCGCCCCCCATCCCGCCTGTGTAGTTGGTAAATTTCACTTTACTTTTTCTTTACTTTGATTACATACAAACAAAAAAACTCACTCTGATTGTTTGGAGTTTCCACCCCAGAGTAGGACCTGCTGGAAAGGAAGCATTTGATAATTTGTTTTCATTGCTAAGAATGAAGAGATATGAGGTCGTGTGGGCACATTGGCGGCGCGGAGGTTCTAGATTTCTGTATTTTAGTGTTTTAGTGACTAAGTCCGGTGGGCTTTCTGCCAGAGGTTGCATCATTGCTAGCTCGAACCTCTCTGCTACTTTATATTCCACATATGAGTGCAATCTTTCTGTGTCTGTCTCTTTCTTTCTGACTCATTTCACTCAACATGATACTTTCCATGTTGATCCACTTATATGCAAATTTCATGACTTCATGCTTTCTAACAGCTGCATAGTATTCCATTGTGTAGATGTACCAAAGTTTTTTTTAGCCAGTCATCTGTTCTCGGGCATACGGGTTTTTTCCAGACTCTGGCTATTGTAAACAGTGCTGCAATAAACATACAGGTGCAGATGTCATTTTGACTATACTTTTTTGCTTCTCCGGGGTATATTCCCAGGAGGGGTATTGCTGGGTCAAATGGAAGCTCAATTTCTAATTTTTTGAGAATCGACCATATTGTTTTCCAAAACGGCTGAACCAGCTGACATTCCCATCAGCAGTGTAGAAGGGTTCCTTTCTCCCCACATCCACGCCAATAGCGGTTGTTTTTGTTCTTTTGGATGTGAGCCAGTCTTTGTGATGTGAGGTGATATCTCATAGTTGTTTTGATCTGCATCTCCCTGATGATTAGTGATGAAGAGCATTTTTTTCATGTGCCTTTTAGCCATTCGTATTTCTTCCTTGAGAAATTTTCTGTTCATTTCTTTGCTCCATTTTCTTATTGGATTGGATGTTTATTTTTTGTAGAGGTCAACCACTGCTTTATATATTCTTGATATCAACCCTTTATCGGATCGGTATTCTCTGATTATCCTTTCCCATTCTGTATATGCCTTTGAATTCTGGTCACCGTGTCTTTTGCGGTGCAGAAGCTTTTTAGTTTAATATAGTCCCATTTGTTTATCTCTGTTTCTACTTGATTACATAGTTCCATGTAATCTTTGAAGATACTTTTAGCTTCAATATCGTGAAAGGTTTTGCCAACCTTGTCTTCGATGTACCTTATGGATTGTGGTCTGATGTTGAGGTCTTTAATCCATTTTGATCTGACTTTTGTGCATGGTGTTAGGTCACTGTACAAGCCCATTTTTTGCATGTGGCTGTCCAGTTATGCCAGCACCATTTGTTGAAGAGGCTTTCCTTGTTCCACTTCACATTTCTTGCCCCCTTATCAAGGATCAGGTGATTATATATTTTGGGTTGCATGTAGGGATATTCCACCCTGTTCCATTGATCAGCGGCTCTGCCTTCGTTCCAGTACCATGCTGTTTTAATTGTTACTGCTTTGTAGTAAAGTTTGAATTTGGGGAGTGTGATGCTTCCTATTGTCTTTTCCCTAAGAGTTTCTTTAGCTATTCGTGGACGTTTATTGTTCCATATGAATTTCAGAAGTGTTTGATCATTTTCTTTGAAGAATTTCGTGGGTATCCTTATAGGGATCGCATTGAATCTGTATAGTGCTTTGGGGAGTATTGCCATTTTGAAAATGTTAAGTCTTCCTATTCATGAGCAGGGAATATGTTTCCATTTCCTCGAGTCCTCTTTTATTTCATTGAGTAGTGTTTTGTAGTTTTCCTTGTAGAGATCCTTTACTTCCTTAGTTAGGCTTATTCCTAGGTACTTGATCTTCTGGGGCACAATTGTGAATGGGATTTTTTTTTAATGTCACTTTCCTCTGACTCGCTATTTGCGTATAGGAAGGCCATGGATTTGGGGGTATTGATTTTATAGCCTGCAACTTTGCTGTACAAGTCTATTATTTCTAGGAGTTTCTTGGTGGAGGTTTTAGGATTCACTAGGTATAGAATCATGTCATCTGCAAATAGTGAGAGCTTGATTTCTTCCTTTCCTATCTATGTACCCTTTATGTCTTTTTCTTGCCTAATTGCTATTGCAGGTTCTTCCAGTACTATGTTGAACAGAACTGGTGAGAGTGGGCATCCATCTCTTGTCCCTGATCTTAGAGGAAAGGCCCTTTAGTGTTTCTCCATTGAGGATAATGCTTGCCATGGGTTTGTGGTAGATGGCTTCGACTATCTTGAAGAAAGTTCCTTCTAAGCCTATTTTGGTGAGAGTTTTCATCATAAATTGGTGCTGGATCTTGTCAAATGCTTTCTCTACATCCATTGAAATGACTATATGGTTTTTATCTTTACTTTTGTTGATATGATGGATTATGTTGATTGATTTCCGAATGTTAAACCATCCTTGCATCCCTGGGATGAATCCTACTTGATTGTGATGTATGATTTTTTTTATGAGTTGTTGGATTCTATTTGCTAGTATTTTGTTGAGGATCTTTGCAACCTTGTTCATCAGGAATATTGGCCTGTAGTTTTCTTTGTTTGTGGTATCTTTTTTTGCCTTTGGTATTAGGGAGATATGAGCTTCATAGAAACTGTTTGGTAGAGTCCCTGTTTCTTCAATTTCCTTGATTAACTTGAAGAGAACTGGCAACAGGTCATCTTTAAATATTTGGAAGAATTCGCTACTGAATTCATCCAGGCTTGGGCTTTTGTTTTTGGGAAGACATTTGATAACAGTTTCAATTTCCTTGATATTAATGGGTCTATTCAGGTTTTCCAAGTCATCTTGATTCAGTTTTGGGAGATTGTAGGAATCAAAGAATGTGTCCATTTCTTTTAGGTTATCTTGTTTCATGGCATAGAGATTTTCAAAGTAGTCTCTGATGATCTTTTGAATTTCATTGGTTTCTGTTGTGATATCCCCCTTTTCATTTCTGATTCGGTTTATTACGGTTCTCTCTCTTTATTTCTTTGTGAGTCTTGCTAGCGGTTTGTCAATCTTGTTTATTTTCTCAAAGAACCAGCTTTATGTTTTTTTGATATTTCAGATTGTCTTTTGGGTTTCCCTATCGTTAATTTCTGCTCTAAGTTTTATTATTTCTTTCCTTCGGTCTGGCTTGGGTTCCTTTTGCTGGTCCTTTTCTAAGGTCTTGAGCTGTGAAGTCAAGCTCTCTATGTAGGCCCTTTCCTCCCTCCTGAGGAATGCTTGCAGGGCTATAAATTTTCCCCTTAACACTGCTTTAGCTGCGTCCCATAGATTCTGGTAGCTTGTGTCTTCATTCTCATTTGTTTCAAAGTATCTCTTGATCTCTTCCTTGATTTTCTTTTTGATCCACTCGTTGTTCAACAGGGAATTGTTTAATTTCCAGGTGTTCGAGTTGATGCTCCGTGTCTGTGTGTGCTTAGCTTCTATTTTCAATGCATCATGGTCCGCGAAGATGGTTGATACAATTTCTATCTTGCTGATTCTGTTGAAGTATATTTTGTGACCCAGCACGAGGTCTATTTTGGAGAATGTTCCGTGTGCACTTGAGAAAAATGTATATTCTGTCTTTTTGGGGTGTAAAGCCCTGTATAGGTCTATAAGCCCTCTCTCTTCTATTTCTTCCTTCAGGGCCATTGTTTCCTTGCTGAGTTTTGTTCTTGTTGATCTATCCAGAGGTGATAAAGCGGTGTTGAAGTCTCTGACTACTATTGTGGTGCTAGTGATGTACTCCCTAAAGTTTGTTAGGAGTTGCTTTAAATATTTAGCTGGTCGCTCGTTAGGTACATATACGTTTAAGAGTGTGATTTCTTCCTGCTGTAGGTATCCCTTGATGAATAGAGAATGACCGTCACTGTCCCTTCTAATCTTTTTCAGCCTAAAATCTATGTTGTTAGATACTAGTATGGCCACCCCAGCTTTTTTGAGGGAGTTGTTTGCTTGTAGGATTGTTTTCCATCCTTTGACTTTGAGCCTGTGTTTGCTCTGACTGTTCTGGTGTGTTTCTTGTAGGCAGCAGAAAGTTGGGTTTAGTTTCCGAATCCATTTTGCTACTCTGTGGCTCTTGATTGGTGCATTTAGTTCATTGACATTGAGATAGATTATTGTCATGGGATTATGTGCCATCTTTCTGTAGGGTTTGTTGTTCTTGTTAGGGTTTTTCTTTGTCTTAGAGCAGCCCCTTTAGACCTTCTTTAAGGTTTGGTTTTGCGTCTATGAAGTTCTTGAGTTGTTGTTCATCTGAGAAATAATGTATGGTTCCTTCGAGTTTAAGTGAGAGTTTAGCCGGATAGAGTAATCTTGGTGAGATGTTCATTTCGTCGAGCCTTTTCACTATATCCCACCATTGTCTTCGGGCTGGGAGGGTTTCCTCTGATAGGTCTGCTGTAAATCTAAGGGGTGCTCCTTTGTATGTGATTTCCTTCTTTGACCTTGCTGCTTGCAGTATTGTGTCTCTATCCGCGGCATCCATCATTGTGACTATGATGTGCCTTGGAGTTTTTTTTTTGTTGAGGTCCCTTTTAGCCGGCACCCTTTGGGCTCCTTGGATCTAGATGCCCACATTCTCCAGCTTTGGGAATTTCTTAGCAATGATGTCTTTAACTGTGTTTTTTCATTGGGATTAGTTCCCTGTGGTTCTGGTACTCCCATGATTCTTATGTTTTTCCTTTTGAGGTCGTCCCCTAGGAATCTGATTCGCCCTAGAGCCATCTTGAGGTCTTTTGCCATTATTTGTTGTTGTTTGTAAGCTTGTGCAAGTCATCTTCAAGCTCACTGATTCTGTCTTCTGCTGCAGTCATTCTACTATTGAGGGCTCCTACTGAGCTTTTTATTTCATCTACCGATTATTTTCATTGTGTGACTTCTGTTCGTAGGTTTGAAATTTCTGCTCTCATTTCTTCCTGTATTTTGTTGGTGGTCCATTCCAAGGCTGTGTTCATATCCTCCCTTAGTTTATTGATTGTTTGTTCCATGGATGTGTTCATATCCTCCTTTAGTTTAGTGGTTGTTCGTTCCATGGTTGCTTTGAGTTCCTCGACCATCTTCACAATTTCTTCTCTGAATTCTTTATCTGAGAGGAGGTTGTATTTGTGTGTGATCTCTATTGAGGTTTCTGGAATCTCTTCATTTTCTGTTTGTGGCAGGTTTTTTCGAGGTTTCTTCATGTTTTTATGGAACAATAGAGGTGAAACCTCCCGATTCTATATCACTATCCCTCTTGCTCCAGGAGGGAATCTAGGGTAGCTAAATTGATAATGGTAATCTTTTACCCCTTCTAGAGTAGTTCCTAACATTACTGCCATCTTCCTAGTTTATGTAGGGCTTCTAGTCAAGGCTTGAGACTATGGTCTGTTTATGAGGGCTTAGTGTACTTAGTTGCTACTACAGTAAGAGGCCAGAGTCATCCTAAGGATACAGTCCTACGTTGCCAGGAGTCATGTTAGACTTTTTTCTTTATGCAGAGATTTGGATAGTGTTCCACAGTTATTACCCCCGATATCTTTTCAAATGGGTCTACTTTGATGACCTGAAAACATTAAAGTAAGAAATTCATCAGTTAATTCCACAAGGATTACTATGCTGACAGGAGGCCTTTGGGATGAGGACGATAGTAGCCTTAACAGACTTACTGACTTTCCACTTGACTTACTTTGATATCCCAGCAAACTGCCTTATGGATAGAGCACAGTGGAAGAATAGTTAGACTGCTAAATTCTGCACATTGTTGGAACAAAAATCTTAGTCTTGAACTTTATTCAGTTTCCCTGGCTCATTGTATGCCCTTGCAGAAAATAATTTCAGGAGACAAGTGGTGAAATAAAGAAATTTTATTATAAGGAAGATAGAAAGAGGCATTCCTTCAACTTCTGTATTTAATGATGCTATAGTCATCATAATATTTGTAGTGTTTTACTTTGGCAGTCAGTACACCTTGTCAGTACACAAAATGTATCTTGACAACATCATTTTTCCTTGTGTTGGTCTCGTTCTCACCTTGTCTGTTCATTATGAACGTTAAGCATAAAAATGCATTGCTAATATTTCCCATAAGAAAGTAAGTGGCAGCAATGGAAATAAAAAAAAGTTATTAAGAGGTGATTGTTATTGATTGCCGGTCAGGCATGTTCCATTTTACCATTGCTACAATCTTGAAAAACAAGACAAATTACAGAAACTGTTAAAGGCTTTACTGAAAGCAAGAGGTCTAAATACAAAATCGGCAAAACCTATGTGAAGAAACTTTTAATAACCTGCAATGAAGACAAGGCACTGTATTGTATTCTTAGCACTATGGCCATAATAACCAAAGGTTTTTCTGCCACTTTGAAAGAATTTGCTGCTAATTTTGGCATGATTTTACTACAGCAGGAGTAGAAAAGGGCAACACCAGGTTAACTAGTTAATTTAAAGTTACATCATTGAGTTTTTGGAGATTATTTTATAACCAAGAAAATAATGTATAGATATTTTGCTCACTGGTTCCTTTACTTTTGCTAGTTTTACTCTAAGTAAATTACATTTTTACTTAAATATGTTAAATAGCAAATTTACCTTAAGTAAATTTAACATACTTGAGACTGAAATCACTGTGAAGTAGGCAGGTAGGTCAAGGACACCTGGCAATGAGTTTCAGAAAGTTAAGAAAATAAGACATGATCTAAAAGAAATTACTTTGTCACTAGCCCAAAATCAGCATAAAAGATTAAAGTCTGGGTTCCCACTGAGATACAGGAATTGAGGCTAAGGCCTCTGAATACCACCAGATCCAGATTCCCAAGTCCAAGCACAGCTCACAGCAAATAAACTTCACAGAAACAGAAGACTTTGAAGTAAGAATTTTAAAGAAGATCACTTAATGTTCGAAGTTATTTCTCCTTGATAACACTTTATCATATTCTTAACTACAAGACAAACTACAAGCATGAGGAATTTGAGGAAAACCCTATAAAATCAGAAAAAAATAAATGGCACACATTCTGTTTTTGGAATCTATTTCATTCCACCCCAACATGGAATACATAATTTACTTTCTTCTATTTAATAACTCAATGGGGTTCTCCCTGAATTTTTCCTTTCTTTCTCTGTGTCTCTCTTTTCTAAATAAAACTTTACTTAATTCTTCATCTCTTGAAATTAAGTTCTTCAGAGTAAATGACAAACCTGATAAATTTGGTTGAACATCAGGACTGATTTCTGTTTACTGCAAAAAAGTGAAATCCTTGAGGTTATGGCCTCTTCAAAACTAGGTTGTGAGAGCCAATTCCAATACTATGAATATCAGGTGAACCTAGTGCATTGTGAGGTTGGTAGACTGCTTCAAGGCAGACAAATCTCCTCTATCTTCACCCAAGCACTTCAAAGGGAGACTAAGGTGTGTCAAATCAGATGACAATAGCAAGCTCTCTGTTTAGGCTCTCTCATCCTATTCCTCTCCTACCAACACAAATTATCTACTAATTTTATTTGCTCCATAAAGTGTATAATTTAGTGGAATTTAACAATCAATAAAATTGAATTGACATGGAATAGATCATTATGATAAAGGAAAATATTGTGAAAAGATTTTGAATACTTTGCACTTTATAGTTAAATCTCGTCCACTGCTGGAGAGAATATTGCCTGTTTCAGCCTCTGTAGAAGACAGTATGGAAAATTCTGAGTAAACTAAATATTCAATTTCTATATAACCCAGTAATTCAACTTTTGGGTATCTACTCCAGGAAACAAAACTATTCATTGGAAAGGACATATTCACACCATGATTCATTACAGGGCTCAGTACAATAGCTAAGATATGGAATAAACCTAAGTGTTTAAAATAGATAAGAGGATGATGAACAAAGATGTGATATATATATATATGTGTGCATATATATATGCATTGTAGCTGCAATGTACAATGAAACCCTGTAATTTACTGCAACCTAGAGGGAGCTGGAATATACCATGTTAAGTAAAATTAGTCAGAAGAAGTACAAAACAGGATGATGTCATTTTTATATGGTTTATAGAATAACAAAAGGAGGAAATAAAATCCATTAAAGGATGGAATTTCTGTGTCACCTTTTACCCTAGGGTATAGTGAGATGAAATACAGAGAAAGAAAGAAATCAAGAAGAGGAGTTAAGAGGATGAGAAAGGGCATAATAGAGAAGCATGGATCAAGGACCTCTGGAACATGTTGGGGATGGGATACAAAACACAGAGTCAAAGACAATGAAAACATTGAATTTAAACTATAACAATCAATATTTAAAATGTGCCCGTCAAGGTGGCAATCTCAGGGGGTGGTAAGGAGCTTAGGGCACCTCATAGAGGAAGTTGACACTGGAGGTGGGATTTCCTCTAGAAAAATATATGTCTAAAATTCAACAATCAATAACTTCTTTTTGGTTGTTGATGAATCACTTTGAAATACAGTTACAAAGCTTTCATTTTGAGTTTCAATTTACAATGATCAAACACCCATCCCTCCATTTGTGGAATATAACATCAATAGCTTCTTAAATCATAGTTCTTTAGTAAAACTTTTTTTAAAAATTGGATCATATTCAAATCTAGGCACTGTAATTCTATGAAACTCTCAGAAATAGGAGTTCCAAAATAATGTACATTTATTACATCCATGGTGTGCATGTATTTATCTAAATAACTTACTTTGATCCACTCTAGATACAATAAAGAAAAATAGAAAGAAAGCTAATAACCTGATATATCACAAATTAATTCAGCCTTCCCTCATGCAGTGATGAGATATTTAAAAGGACATTAATAAGACTCATGCAATACTAACTTAATTAAAATACAATGCAATCAATATTTTTATAAACCCTTGTCAGCAGAGCTTTAGGTTTCCAAAAGTGAACTAAAATTCTGGAAATTTATGTCACTGTCATCCCATTGCTCATCGATTTGTTCGAGCGGGCACCAGTAACATCTCTCATTGAGAGACTTATTGTTACTGTTTTTGGCATATCCAATACGAACGGGTAGCTTGCCAGGCTCTGCTGCGTGGGCTCAATACTCTCGGTAGCTTGCCAGGCTTTCCGAGAGGGGCGGAGGAATCGAACTTGGGTTGGCCACGTGAAAGGTGAACGCCCAACCGCTGCTATCACTCCAGCCCCTGAAAATTTATAATATAAATAAAAGCTTATCTTTATGAATGTATACATAATAATCACTTGTATCACTTGTCATCCCATTGATCTTCAATTTCCTCAGCGGGCGTCAGTAACGTCTCCATTTGTTTCTGTCATGTACAAGTGTAGCTCAATGGTATCTGCTTGCTCCAAGAACACGAAGAGCCTTTTCAGGCTCTTCGTTCAGACTTTTGATGAAGAAGTGTGACCATCTTGTAGGTGGGTGACCATGCGGTCTTTTGATGTCCCGTGGAATTCACTCGGTAACTGCTCTAGTCCAGCGGTTGTCTCTAAATCACATTACGTGTTTGGCCCATCTGATTTTCAACACCTTGGAAAACGAGACAGAGTTCATGATTCTTGATCATCAACAGAGTTCGGAATTCCGAATTTCTTCTCTCACTTGAGTGATATGTGATATTCCAAGCATAGCTCTTTCAATTCCTATTTGGGATTGAATAGTGTTCTCATCCTGTTTTCATAGGGCCCAGGTCTCTGAGGCCTATGTTAGTGCAGAAAGAATGGTGGAGTCGAAAAGATGTTCCAGGAGTCGGAGGTTCTTCTTCCTCTTAACCACTTCTTCGATGTTCTTGAAGGCGTTCAATTCTGCCCTCTTCCTCGTACACAGTCCTGGCACCAAGTCATTCCTCATGTTGAGTTCTCGACCCAGGTATACATAGCTGCTGCATTCAGAGATGTTCGTTCCATTGAGAGCAAATGGAACGTCATGGAATAGTATGTTTTTCATGAACATTGTCTTGGTGAGATTCAGCTGCAGTCCGACCTTTTCACACTCACAGTCAAAGGCAGCCAGCATTTGTGTCGTTTGGATAATGTTTGGTGTAATTAGAACGATGTCATCAGCGAAGCGGAGGTGGTGTAGGTGCCAACCATCTATCTTCACTCCTATTCCTTCCCATTCCAGGCGTCATATGACATTCTTGAAACTGAAGAGTTTGGGTGAAATGGTATCACCCTGCCAAACTCCTCTCTTTATGTCGATGATCATTTCCTTGTAGAATGGTAAAATCCTGGTGTTAAATCCATAATACAGCTTGCAGAGGATTTTGATGAATGCCCTGTTTGAAAGGCCCTATTTGGCTAGGGCTTCAATGACCCCTTCAGTCTCAACAGAATCAAAGGCCTTCTTTAAATCAATGAACTTTAGACAGAGCAGCATCTTGAACTCTTGCAAAACTTCAATGAGCTTGGTCACAGGATATGGTCGATAGGGCTGAATCCTTTTCGGATCCCGTTTGGAATTTTGGGACAACAGTGATGATTGAATATGATGTGGTCAATTTTGTTGTGGAAACTGTTGATTGAATATGATGTGGTCAATTTTGTTGTGGAACTGTCCACCAGGAGACTCCACGTCCAACGTTTAGATTAGGCCTTCTGGAACTGTGAGTTACCATGGATGGTGTTGACTGACTTGATGAACTCAGACAGTCTCTTGCCCTGTTCGTCCCATTCTACACCATAGATCCCGATGTGGAGTTCTTCAGGCGACCTTCTCAGTCCTATCTTGGCATTAAAATCACCGACAATGATTTTGTAGAAGGTGTGGTCTTCTTTATAGAACTTCTCCAGCTCCATGTAGAACTTCTCGATTTCTTCTTCATCATAGTTGGATTTGGTGTTTAGATGACGAAGACAGAAACTCCCGGCAGTGAGCCACATCTATTCAAGCATAATCGTCCAGTTTGGACTTGTTAGGCATTCGAATGAATCAATGTTCATGGCCAAGTTCATGTTGACAAGGGACACTGACACCATCAACACCTCTATTGTCACATGTTCTGAAGAACAGTTCTTCTCCAATGTCAAAAATGGCATTATGTAAGTGAAATGAGTCAGAAAGAGAGGGACAGAAATAGAGAGACTGCACTCATTTGTGGAGTGTAGGGTAGCATCACATGAGGCTGACACCCAAGGACAATAGAAACAAGGGCAGGGGGATTGCCCCATAGCTGGAAGACTGCTTCATGAGCGGAGGGGAGAAGGCAGATGGAATGGAGAAGGGATCACTAAGAAAATGATGGCTGGAGGAACCAGTTGGGATGGGAGATGTATGCCGAAAGTAGATACTCGACCAAACATGATGACCTCTAAGTGTCTGTGTTGCAAGCTATAATGCCCAAAAATAGAGAGAGAGAGTATGGGGAATATTTCTTCCTTAGAGGCAGGGGGAGGGTGGGAAAGGGGGGGTATACCTGGGATATTGGTGGTGGTGAATGTGCACTGGTGGAGGGATGGGTGTTTGATCATTGTAAGATTGTAATGCAAACATGAAAGCTTGTAACTATCTCATGGTGATTCAATAATATTAAAAAAATTTTTAAATAAAAAATAATAATTAATTAATTAAAAAAAGAAAATGGCGTTATGTGATTGATGCCTTCTCATCTCAGTCAGACCAATGATGTTGTACTTGATCTTCTGCACTTGCACCATCAGGTGCTCAATGGATGCTTCCGATGCCAGTGTACATGTGTTGAAAATACAGTCATTTTAGTCCTTCTTCGTTTTGGCAGTCTAGTTTGTCCCTGAGGTTTTATCAGCTGCTCCTTGCTCATCCTTCTTAACGCTGCTATACTGGGGGCTCTTTCAGTGCCAGAGATCTGAGGCCCATAGTTGTTACTGCTTTTGGCATGTTGAATAGGCCACGAGTAGCTTGACAGGCTTTGCTGTTCGGGTGGGATACTCTCGGTAGCTTCCCAGGCTCTCTGAGAGGGATAGAGGCTTTTAGTGCAGTCTCTAATCACCCTTACAGGTGTTCCCATGGTTCACACCATATTTTAACTCCATCAAATATGGTGTGGTAATTATGGAAAATGGGTATCAAGTGTCTTATGATGTGTCACGTGGCCACAAAGTGGCTGCCTGGAGCATGGCGGTGGCTGGGTAGTGGAGGTAGTTGAGGTCGGCCAATGAGGTATTTATCCAGCGCTGGTAGGGTGGTTAGTCTGAGTGTGATCCCTGGGGCACTGGAGATTGGGGGAAGCTGTTGGAGGATCTCTGTTTCCAGGTTCTGTTAAGCCTGTAGTCCAAGGTCACAAATTTCTGCTTTACCTGGATCTGTGGTGCTTCACTCATGCGTGAGGCTCTGACTGAGTGTTCAGAAAGTGGCCTGAAGTGTGGTGGTGGCTGAGAGCTCATAAAGGTGCAGAAACACGTGGAGTGAAGAGAATATTGTAGGGATACAGGTAAATAGCCTTACAGCAGCTTTTCCTCTAGGTCAGTGGGAATGAGACCTTCTTGGGGTGTAAGGATACTCCGAAGGGGCCGCAAGGGAAACTGTGCAAATATATAATAATGTATATAATATATGATATATATTTATATACATAATAATCTATTTAAAAATATAATTGTTTTGCATACCATGCTAGGTTGTCACAAAATCATGGAATCCTCAAGTCTTTTTTTTTTTTATTTAAATTTTATTGAATCACCATGTGGAGGGTTACAAAGTTCTCAGGATTATGTCAGTTATACAGTACTCAAACACCCTTCCCTTCACCCGTGCCCATATTCCATCACCAACCACCCCATTATGCCTCCCGCCCCCCCAGTCCCCGCCCTTGTAAGTGATAAGTTTCACTTCGTTTACGCTTTATCTTGGTTACAGTCCATGTTTCAACACATAACTCACTATTGTTGCTAGGGTTTCCCCCCAAAA
>JASTTN010007766.1:0-20906 GCA_030324115.1 Sorex maritimensis
TGCCTCACCTGGAGCCTCAACCAGGCTCACCTGCACCTTAAGCCAGGAGCAGAGCAGCTACTATATGGAGTGGTATCAACAGATTCAAGGCAAGGCCCCAACTTTCCTGATGCAAGTTAAAAGTGATGGAACCTTCAGCAAAGGGGACAACATTCCTGATCGCTTCTCGGGCTCCAGCTCAGGGGCTGACCGCTACTTAACCATCTCAAACATCCAATCTGTGGATGAGGCTGAATATTATTGTGGTGTAAGCAATACTGGTGTTTATCCACAGTGACAAAAACAAAGGAGGAGTGAGAACAAAATCTCTCTGCCCTCTTGATCACTAAGATTCAAGCTGAGCTCCTGCCTCTTCCCAGTTCCCTGAGACCAGTGAGTCTTCTTTCCGTCCTCTCATCTGGCCTCTTGCATGAGAACAAGATGTTAGTCATAATGTAGGTCAATTTCAGACTACAGTGTTGTTTCCTACTGATGGCAATGGACCCCTGGGTGACATACCTGAAAGCTAGGGCTGAAAGTCTGCAATGAGTCCCTGCATGGCACAGACCTGTGTCCCACCAGCCCCACTAGGTACCCATCAAATCACACCTGATGTCTACTTCTACTAAGCATGGGAGTTAATCTACACCATAATTTATTTTTTTAACTTATAAAGTAGTTCACAATATTTCATTGCATTTAATATTCAAACACCAATCCCACCACCATTATACCTCCCACTACCATATTTCGAGTGTTTCCATCCTGAACCCCAATCTCTGCCCCACAGCAGAACCAAAATAATATAATATTTCCCTGTAAGGTTGGTTGCCTTCTATTTTGAATCCCATTAAATATGATGTGGTACTCTTGGAGTACGTGTAGTGCTTGTCATGGCCGTGCATTCCAGATAAAGTTTTATTTTGGGTGAGGTTTGGCTCAAGGATGTGGAGAGTGACCATGAGTAGGGGGCACAGTTGCATGCTGGAGGTTTTCAGCTTCTGGGTCTGGGTCCCTTGGGGCAGGGAGTGCTCTCACCCACACTTTCTGGGACTCCCTGAGTGAAACAGCCTGGCACAGGGTCTGGTGGCATGGTTATGGCCAGTGTCATGTTGCTGGTGTAGTTTCTCATTTTCTCTATTTCTCTGATGAATGTTACCCAACATCCATACTCTCTAACCCAGTAAAGAGTAGTCCTGTCCAAAGACTTACAGTGCCTTTGCCCAAACTAACAGGCATTTCTCGTCTTTCTAATGGGGGTACAGTGAGATCCTACAATGTATATTTCCTACAACATAAGCTAGACATGCTTACATTGTAGGATAGAGATTTGGGAGATCGATTGTGACACACATCAAACCTCCATTTGGATCACACACATTTTATTTTGAAATAAAAATATACTTTAAAAAAGAATTTGTGTATTTACACACATACACAATGGGATTCTATGAACTGTAAGAAAGGATGAAACCATTCATGCAATTTTCTGCTACATAGATGGTATCATGCTGAGTGAAGTCAGTCAGAAAGGGGCAGGTACAGAATGATTGCTCTCATCCATGGGATATAAAAGTGCACAGTAATGGAGCAACAAATAGTCAAAGGCAACAGAACTGGCGAGTTGACTAAGCACTGAGCTTAGTTTACTGTCCAGGTTGTGGAGTTGGATGGAAGGTGCTTTGGGACATTGGTGGAGAGAAGCTGGCATTCTGCTGATGGGTGTGGTGGTGGAACAATGTATGCAGGAAACTAGCATTGGCTGTATTGTAAATCACAATACTCAATAAAGATGGGAGGGATAATAGGTAAGAGGTCATTCTGACATACTGTTTGTCCATTTTAATATCTATTGTATTTTAAATTTCCATTTCCTTAGTGTTAGGGCACCAATTGAGATCTCCCTTACCAACAAAGGGACTCCAGAGACTGCAAACAGCAAGCAGGATTTATTGTAAGACTGGCTAGCCAGGGTCCAGCCGCCTACTCGGACACGCAGGTCCAGCAGGTTGGGCAAGACCCCGAGCTTCTTCAAAGGAGATCTTATATAGGCCTTCCCTGGCCATTACAGCAGAACCCGCGCATTTCATAGCCAATAGATTTGTAATATTACAAACTTTCTTAACCAATCCCTTTAAAAGGACATCACTCCTTAGCCTATGGTTTTAGAGATCAGTATTCGAGCCAATATTCAGGAATGTCCCGGTTCTGGGAGCAGTCCTCGGTCTTGTGATATGGGTCTTGTTATCTGGTCTGACCACCACCCTTCTTTCGACCCAGGGTGCCTATATCCAAATTCCTTGCTCAGGGACAGATAGACAAGTTATTCTACAATGTGGGCTCCTGTAAAAAGAGTCTTAAGAAAGCAAAATAGATACCTGTGGTCTGTCCTGGGCCAGTTCCTCACACTTAGAAAATTTTGTGCATTTTTAAAACTGCTTCCTTGTGATATGTGTCCTGTTTGTTAAATTGTTTAATAAATATTTACCTTTTGGGGGTGATAGTATAGTAGGTATGGCACCCCTTTTGGGGGTGGGGGCAGAAAGGGACCCTGAGGCCATAGATGGAGGAGAAGGAAACTGGTGGAGGGATGGGTACTCAGTATTGTATAACTATAACACAAGCACGAAACTCTGTAACTGCACCCTCACGGTGACTCATTAATAAAAAAATAGAAATTGAAAAATATATATTGGATTATGCAAATTCATATGAAATACCTCATTGAGATTGTATTTATCTCTTTTTTTCTCTCAATGCTGTCTTTTTAATGCTATAATAGAGTACATAATTTACTCTGTTGACCCTTGTTGAAAGAGAGTTGGAGAGAGGAGATTTAAATTGACAAGTTTGAGAATACAAAGGCAACATGGGAGACACAACTGGGAGTATCACTCCTAGCGTTGTTCTTTACTGCTGTTTATTGCTCAGACTACCTCAATTTGGAGCATCCCTGAGGTGGGCCTGTGGGTATTCCCCTGATAAAGCTGCCTGAAGAATTCCATACTGCAGATATTTTATTATGCACTAAACAAGTGTAGCAAGGGTCAGTGAAAAATGTGTCCTTTGGAGTTCCAAAAGAGATCACCATTAGCACGAATTTGAAGAGATAGCTAAATTCCATAATGTTAGAGAATAACATGGAATGTGAACTCCCAGTAGAGAGTAGCTCTGTGGGTACCCCGGGCTAGTGTGTTCACAGAGACGTTGTCGTGGTCCAGCAGAGTCCCAGAGACACAAAAGGTCATAAACACGAGGAATTTCTTCATATTTACTATTCTTTGTAAATCAGGTATAGATAAATACTTCTTTTGAGAAAAATAATGTCAGAAAAATTTGTTTGATATCTCTGCTGTCAAGAAATCCTGAAACATCTGGAATCCAAGGCCACGCCAGAGAGGGGTGGGCAGAGGCAGGTGCAGGAAGCAGCTTTGCATGCAGGCCCCTCCCTTCTCTGGGGCAGGGGAGGGATAAGAGCTGGCAGAGAGCCAGGCCCAGGGTTGGGGTGTCAGCAGGCAGCACTCTGGGCATCTCCATCATGACCTGGGCTCTTCTCCTGCTCAGCCTCCTCAGTCAGGGCCCAGGTGAGGCTCAGGGAAGGGACCCTGGGAACATCTGGGCTCACCCTTTGTCTCCCCTCTTCAGGTTCATCCAGAACCAGCCTGAACTCACCTGTGTTTTATTTTTCTTTATTCAGGAACTTGGGCCCAGAATGTCCTGACTCAGCCTCCCTCAGTGTCTGGGACTCAGGGACAGAAAGTCACCATCTCCTGTACAGGATCCAGCAATGACATTAGAGCATTTGACTATATATCCTGGGTCCAGCAGCAGGAAGGCACAGCCCCCAAAATGCTGATTTATAATGTCAATAAGCGGCCGTCAGGGATCCCTGATCGCTTCTCTGGCTCCAAGTCTGGCAACACAGTGACCCTGACCATCTCTGGGCTCAAGTCTGAGGACGAGGCTGATTATTACTGTATCTCATATACAATAAGTGACACTTTCCACAGTAGCTGCTGTACACAGGGAAGTGAGACAAAAACTGTTGAAAGTTTTCTTTGGTCCTTCTCTTCTAAACTCAGAGGCTATTTTTAATAAATGATTTTCAGTTGAACTAATTAGAAACTGATTAATTTTAAAAGCAACATTTAACTCACATAGTTTTTTTTGTTTTTAACAATCTGTATTTAATTTTATTTTTATAAAGTTGTTAGAGTTACAAGAGAACGTGTGGCCGCCTACGTACAGATGGGCAGACCTCTTTGTCAAGATGATAAATGAACGGTTTGAGGCTCTTCATGTTCCTGGAGCGAGCAGACACTATTGGGCTACACTAGCACTCGACAAGGACGAATGGAGACATTACTGGTGCCCTCTCGACCAAATCGATGCAAAACAGGATGACAAGTGATACAAGTGAAAATTGTTACAGTAACTCATTACATTTAACATTGTAACACCAATCCCACCACTATGCATCTTTACACTACTATAATTTAAATGTTTCCACCCAAAAATCCAAATTGTGCACCCAGAACAGAACAGAAATAATTAATTTTGTATTTCTTGTTTTGAATAATCTGCTAAAAATGGTCCAATAAAGTTTCCTTAGAGGAAGGTGTATGAAGATTATTGCATTTCATCCTGGAAACATTAAGTGTATAAGAGATTACTAACATGTTTTTAAAATGTTTGAGCTCGTTATGTGCATCCATATACATATACAGAGAGACATATGTATAGACATATATATACAGCAACCAATATCATGTATATATACACACATGATATTGGTTGCTGTCTAAGCTCCATCAAATATTGTGTGTTGTAGAGTATGAGAGGTCATCACTACATCAGTGGTGTAGAGTATTAGAGGTCGCATGGCCGAGTTCACTCTAGGAATTCTAATATTTTGAATACGATTATCCAGCAGAATCACTCATCCAAGCCTGTGGAGAGCATCCGTGAGCATGGCGGTGATTGAGTTCTGGAGTTTTCACTGCCGGGACTCTGTTGTGGTGGCGTGGGAAACTCACCGCCCCTCTCTGAGATACCCCGTGAAGACAGCCTGGCCCAGGATCTGGAGGCATCTCTCCAGCATTTTGTTGCTCTCTTCCTTGAGATTTATTTCTGACACTGGTCATGACCCTTAATGAGACTAAATGCCAACAGGGGGCAGTTTGTGGTCATGACTCTCTTTCTCAGATATCTTTAAAAATTTTGAATTTCTTTGAATGTAGATAAAAGCCACAACTATTAATACAATTCTAGAGTTAAAATTGAATAGATAACAAAGTTTCAATTTTAAAATTAATAAGTATAAAAATGTGTTTTATGTGAAAATTGTTATATGTGGTCATGGGTTGTTGTTGGTTATAACAGAACATTTTAAATTCATTATGTGTGAGAAAATTGATGAAACTATGAATATATTCATGTGAAATTAAAGGAGTAAGTACATTACAATAGCAAGCTATAGAAGCAGAATAAAGAAAGCTGAAAACCCAATCAATGAACTTGAAGATAAAACATAAGCCATCACCATAAAAATGGAAATGAAATGAAGATTAAAAAAAGAGAAAATGTAAGGCATTTAGTTGAAAATGGCAAGAGGAATAATGCCCCAACTTTAGAAATAACAGACCTGTGAAGAATGGCTGGTGAAAGTGATACAACAGAGAACTTCCCCAACCTGACGAGGGAGACACTGCACACTTCAGGAGGTTCAAACAGTGCCACACAAAATGAACTCAGAGCAACATCAAGAAATTTTGTCATCAAAATAGTAACTCCCAAAGAAGTGGATTTTATGAATCTGAAATTACTTGTTTTATTTTCACTGGTTCATAGGTGTTACTAGTTTCAAACCGCTGAGTTATAAGAAGAGAAATTAAAAATAATCCATACAATTATGTCAAAATATTGCAAGTATATATATAGTATAATTTATTTAATTTTTTATTTACTGACTATGAAATTACAAAGTTATTCATCATTGGGTTTCAGGCATACAATGTTTCCACACGGATCACTTACCAGCATCCACTTCCTTCCACCATGCTCCCATCCACCCTGTTTTTCAAGAGACACTTTTTCAGACATGCAATTTTGTATGTGGTTTCCAGTACTGTTGCTGATAGGGTTTCATACACAACACGTTACCATCTTTCAGCACCACCTCCTCTGCTTGGTTGAAGGCTTCCCTCCACATAAATGTGACCCTCTCCCTTTATCCCCAAAGTTGGACCTTTGCAGTGGACCCATATGCCCAGCAGCTCAGAGAAGAGATGGAGCAGGAGGTCCTACCTGTCTCTGAACTCCTGCCCCTCACGCAAAGACAACTACAGTCCCTGCAGCTCCAGCTGGGGCTTCCTGCCACAGCAGAAATGGGGGCCACATTCCATGTACGATGCCCAAGTTCCCCAGTGACCCTATAAGAGGTGATCCCTGTTAATCCGTACTCTCCTGGGGCTTCCACAGAATTCCGGGAGAACTTCACAGCAGAATATCACCAATGTCACTGCAGGCCAGGGACACACCCCCACTTGCTCCACTGCTTCTTTCCCATCCCAAGGCAGAAAACACCAACTTCACAGTTGCCTTCCCAGAGAAGAGAGCCCTGGAGCTGTAGTCCAAAATCCATGTCTCCCCTGAGCCAGAGAACCTCAAAGGCGATCACTGGGTACTGCACCAAGGTTCCCTCTGTATGGCAAAACCACAATCACTCCTACTTTGCTTCACATCCAGGGGCCCTTCCCAAGTACAGGTACTCAGCCTCATGGTGACAGCTGTCAGGCCTGTATCAAAGTACAAGCCAGTCTTGGTCCTCAACACCTCTATCCCTTATGTGGGTAAATCACAGTGCGGAGGTGCCAAGGACATGACTGGAGATATGACCCCTTCCTCTAGCTTGAACTGGACTGTGAGGAACTGTAAGTGCCACAATCTGGCCTAGGTGACAGCTCCCTCTCCAATAGACATTGCCCACTCCTTGTCCTGTCCCCAGTCTTCTCAAGGGGCATGTCTTCTACTGAACACTAGTTTTAAAGTTCTCTATTTCCACTGTCTTTGGACATTCGTTATACCATCACTACATTTCTATATATCCTGCATATGAAAGCCATCACTTGGTGACCCTCTCTCTCCCTATTAAGGTTCAAGAGATGCTGTCCTGTTCAACCACCACCATAGAAAAAGAATGGCATTCATCCTTAACCACTAGGGTGCATAGGAGTGCTGTTTGATTATGAGTACATTGAAGTTCTTTGGGCTGCATTTAAGGGAAAAAACAGGTGTCTGAAGCTTTTTCTAAAAATACTTTATAGTAGAATGAACTCCCAAATGAAAACCCATAGCTGATGCTTTATTTGGAACCTCACAGAAGTGTCAGTTTGAGGTTAATGATGAATGGAAAACAGATTTGCATTCAAGGCTCCACCCTTTTGTGACTGCATGAAGAGAGGATACAGAGAACCGAGGAGACACCAGTGCATAGGACAGTTTTAGGAGAGCGCTCTCGAAACCTCTCACCATGGCCTGGGTTCCCTACTACCTCCTGCCCTTCATTTTCTCACAAGGTTAGGCCATCCCCAAATTAAGGGGTTCCTTCTCCTGTTTTTCCCTCCAGGCACAGTCCTGGGGAGTATTTGACCTGTCTCGGTGAAATAAGCATTATTGTTTATTTTCTATTCCAGGATTTTGTGCTCCACCCACCGTGACTCAGACCCCTTCTGCCTCAGCCTCACCCGGAGCCTCAACCAAACTCACCTGCACCTTAAGCCAGGAGCACAGCAGCTACTATATTGAGTGGTATCAACAGATTCAAGGCAAGGCCCCAACTTACCTGATGCAAGTTAAAAGTGATGGAACCTTCAGCAAAGGGGACAATGTTCCTGATCGCTTCTCAGGCTCCAGCTCAGGGGCTGACCGCTACTTAACCATCTCAAATGTCCAACCTGTGGATGAGGCTGAGTACTACTGTGGTGTAAGCTATAGTGGTGGTTATCCACAGTGACAAAAACAAAGGAGAAGTGAGAATAAAAACTCTCTGCTCTCTTGATCACTAAGAGTCAAGATGAATTACACCCTTTTCCCAGGCTCCTGAGACCAGTGAGTCTTGTTTCAGTCCTCTCATCTGGTCTCTTGCATGAGAAGCAGATGTTGGTCATAATGTAGGTCAATTTCAGGCTACAGTGTTGTTTCCTATTGATGGCCATGGACCCCTGGGTGACTTACCTGAAGGCTAAGACTGAATGACTGCAATAAGGCCCTGCATGGCACAGACCTGTGTCCCTCCAGCCCCACTGGGTGCTCATCAAGTCACACCTGATGTCTACTTCTACTCAGCATGGGAATTAATCTACACCACCCAATTTCTATTTTTTAACTTATAAAGTCGGTCACAATATTTCATGACATTTAATATTCAAACACCAATCCCACCACCATTACACCTCCCACCACCGTATTTCAAGTGTTTCTATCCTGAACCCCAATTTCTGCCCCAAAGCAGAACCAAAATAATATAATATTTCCCTCTAAGGTTGGTTGCCTTCTATTTTGAATCCCATTAAATATGATGTGGTACTCTTGGAGTATGGGCAGTGTTTGTCATGGCTGTGCATTCCAGAAAAAGTTTTATTTTGGGGGGAGGTTCGGCCCAAGGATGTGGAGAGCAACCATGAGTAGGGGGGACAGTTGCATGCTGGAGGTTTTCAGCTTCTGGGGCTGGGTCCCTTGGGGCAGGGTGTGCTCTCAACCATACTTTCTGGGACTCCCTGAGTGAAACAGCCTGGCACAGGGTCTGGTGTCATGGTTATGGCCAGTGTCATGTAGCTTTGTAATTGCTCATTTCCTCTATTTCTCTGATGAATGTTACCCAACATCCATACTCTCTAACCCAGTAAAGAGTAGTCCCGTCCAAAGGCTTACAGTGCCTTTGCCCAAGCTAACAAGTATTTCTCGTCTTTCAAATGGGGGTACAGTGACATCCTACAATGTACATGTCCCACAGGGTAAGCAAGCCGTGTTTACATTGTAGGATAGAGATTTGGGATATTGACTGGGACACACATCAAACCTCTATTTGGATCACACACATTTTATTTTTAAATAAAAATATACTTTGTAAAACAATTTGTTGTATTTACACACATACACAATGGGATTCTAGGTAGCTGTAAGAAAGGATGAAACCATGCAATTTTCTGCTACATAGATGGTATCATGCTGAGTGAAGTCAGTCAGAAAGGGGCAGGTACAGAATGATTACTCTCATACATGGGATATAAAAGTGCACAGTAATGGAGCAACAAATAGTCAAAGGCAACAGAACTGGAGAGTTGACTAAGCACTGAGCTTAGTTTACTGTCCAGGTTGTGGAGTTGGATGGAAGGTGCTTTGGAACATTGGTGGAAAGAAGCTGGCATTCTGCTGATGGGCGTGGTGGTGAACAATGTATGCAGGAAACTAGCATTGGCTGTATTGTAAATCACAATACTCAATAAAGATGGGAGGAAGAATAGATGGGAGGTCATTCTGACATACTTTGTGTCCATCTTAATATTTATTGTATTTTAATTTTCCGTTTTCTTAGTGAGAAAATTTTGTGCATTTTTAAAAGTGCTTCCTTGTGATATGTTTCCTGTTTGTTAAAGTGTTTTTTAAAGATTTACCACTTGGGGGTGATAATACAGTAGGTACAACACTTGTCTTGAACATATCTGACCCTGATTCACTCCCACACACCTTGTTTAGTCCCCAAGCTTCATGAGTGGTTACCCTTGAACAGAGTCAGGAGCAATTCCTGAGCATTGTTGGGGGTGCACCACCCCAAAAAAGAATGACGGGAAATACATTCACATATACTTTATATAATCACATTTCCTGAGGTGTACTCCAGCTCATTACTGTATCTATGTGAGTGTATGTGAGCATTATGAGTATGTTAATTTCTGTGTGATTCTACCCCAAGATTAGACTCAGACCATAGCAATCAAGAGACTAGCAGTTCCATCACCTTAGGAAACTCTGTTCTTCTTTTATTAGAACATCCCTCTCCTTCCACAGGATTCCTACCCTATCCCTAACTGATGAATCAAGTAATTTATTTCCATTTTAATTTTTATATTCCTAAAATGACATAAAAATTTAAGAAGAGTACAGCAGAATTTAGTAAAGGGAAAATGATTTATGTGATCTGAAGAGAATGAACAGAGGGTAGGGTGTTTGCTTTGCATGTGGCCAACACGGGTTCGATTCCTCTGTCCATTCCCTATCCCTCTGCCACCCACTTTATTTAATTATTGTGGTTAAAAAAATTGGTCATGATGATTTGTTACAGGCAGCCGATATTCCAACACCAGTCCCACCACCATTGTCACCTTCCCTCTACAATTGACTCTCTTTTCCCAACCGGCCTTCAACACTGCCCCATTAGCAGCTACACAATAATTTATTTTATGTTGCTTTTTACTATGAAACAAAGAATGGATAGATCAAAAAATATTTCTGTATAAGAAAATTTGTGAAAAATGTATATCACCATTGGTACATTACATCCTTCTCTGACGGTTTACTAAATTGTTGCGGTTAGGCCTTTTGTGCAATTTTTGTTAGTTGAGATTGTTAGTAGTGTTTGCGGAGATTGGTTGATTTTTTACTTTACACTACCATCCAATCTGGTATGCTACTGCTGAGATGCTTTCTAAGCTCTTGGAAGGAATAACGATGAGATGTAATTTTAGGTTGGTCTCCATAATACAGGCTGGAGAGCTGGAATTATATTACGGTGTCATTTATGTAGAGAAATGTATGTATCACATATATATGAATTCATTGGTTCTCTGACTTAAAGGAAGTTCAAGAATGTTGAAAAAGTATTAGTATTATAATATATGCTATAATAATACATAGTATTACATATATTATATATAAACCACATTAGTATTATAAAATTTAGTATTATAATAGATAGTTTTTATATATTACAAATAGCATTGTATATTATAAAGTATACTCATTATATAACAATTAGTATTATGTGTATTATAAATTTTATATACTATTATAACAATCATAAAGGTAAAAGATAATAAAATATTGAATTATGCAAATTCATATGGAATACCTCACTGAGATTGTATTTCTCTCTTTTTTTCTCTCACTACTATCTTTTTAATGCTATAATAGAGTACATAATTTACTCTGTTGACCCTTGTTGAACGAGACGTAGAGAGAGGAAATTTAAATTGACAAGTTCGAGAATGCAAAGGCAACATTGGGAATCACAACTGGGAGTATCACTCCTTGCATTGTTGCTTACTGATGTTTATTGTTCACACTCCCTATATTTGGAGCATCCTATGGTGGACAGGTGGGTGTTCCCCTGATCAAGCTGCCTGAAGAATTCCATACTGCAGATATTTTAGCACAAACAAGTGTGGCAAGGGTCAGTGAAAAATGTGTCCTTTGGAGTTCCAAAAGAGATCACCATAAGCACATTTTTGAAGAGATAGCGAAATTTCCTAATGTTAGAGAATAACGTGGAATGTGAACTCCCAGTAGAGAGTAGCTCTGTGGGTGCCCCGGGCTAGTGTGTTTACAGAGACATTGTCGTGGTCCAGCAAAGTCCCAGAGACACAAAAGGTCATAAACACGAGGGATTTCTGCATATTTACTATTCTCTGTAAATCAGGTATAGACAAATATTCACTTTGAGAAAAGTAATGTCAGAAAAATTTGTTTGATATCTCTACTGTCAAGAAATCCTGAGACATCGGGAGTCCAAGGCCAGGCCAGAGCTGGGTGGGCAGAGGCAGGTGCAGGAAGCAGCTTTGCATGCAGGCCCCTCCCTTCTCTGGGGCAGGGGAGGGATAAGAGCTGGCAGAGAGCCAGGCCCAGGGTTGGGGTGTCAGCAGGCAGCACTCTGGGCATCTCCATCATGATCTGGGCTCTTCTCCTGCTCAGCCTCCTCAGTCAGGGCCCAGGTGAGGCTCAGGGAAGGGACCCTGGGAATATCTGGGTTCACAGTTTCTCTCTTCCTCAGGTTTACCCTGGCCCAGCTTTAGCTAACTAGAGTGGTTTTATTTTTCTCTAGGGACTCTGGCCCAGTCTGCTCTGACTCAGCCTCCCTCAGTGTCTGGGAATCCAGGACAGACAGTCACCATCTCCTGTACTGGGACCAGCAATGACATTGGGGGATATGATGCTATCTCCTGGTTCCAGCAGCATGAGGGCACAGCCCCCAAAACACTAATTTATGCTGTCAAACATCGGCCATCAGGGATTCCTGATCGCTGCTCTGGCTCCAAGCCTGGCAACACTGTGACCCTGACCATCTCTGGGCTCAAGCCTGAGGATGAGGCTGATTATCACTGTGGCTCAGGTCGAGTTGTGGGAAGTGTAGTGGATTTCCACAGTGGTTCATGCTCATACAGAAGTGAGACAAAAACCACTGTTTCCTCACACTCCTCCCCTTTATGAACTCAGATTTTTATTGTCTTTTAAAAGTTATTTTAAATTCAAATTGTTACACTCTAATACATTTTAAAGGAAACAGTACCTCACACACCCTTTCCCATTCACCAACTTTAATTTCTCACATTAGCTGTTTATCATGTTTGTTTCTAGTTTTCTCTGAATTTCAGAAAAAAATTAGAACTATGTAGGTACTATACATAACTATGTAGAAAATTAACACAACGTTAATTTTCTGTACTATTTGAAATCATTTTTTACATTCATAAATTTGAGTGTAAAAATTTATATGAATACATACATTCTTAAAAAGGTATATTTACACTTATGTTTCAGAGTATTTTTTATAAAAATCACATTCCATAATTTTTATCTTTTAACCCACATTTGTGCATCCAATAACACAATTAATCCATCACATATATATCCCCGGAAGGGAACACACTTTTATTTTAACAGTCCCTTTCTATTTTCTACTCATCCGTGTCTTACCACCAAAAAAAAAATTATATTCTGTGTCCATGGAATTGTCTGTTCTTGTCATTTCACATGAATGGCGCCATAAAACGTATCTTTCTATGCATCTCAATTTTCTTTGTTATCACAATATTTTCAGTTCCATTCATCCTGGAAGCTACATCAACACTTCTCTCCTAGCTATGGATATATAACATTGCTTTTTATGACTGAAGTTCTTCTCAGTGGTCCAGTAGTTTATTAGTCAATGGTTGGCATCAACTTCATTGAATCTTCATTTCATACTGACAAGGATCATGACTAGTCTGTCTCCCAAACTCTTCTTTTTCTAAAAAAGTACACTCCTGGTCCATAGTATTTCTGGGGATCATGAAAATTTTCGCCCTGCTAGCTTTAAGGAGAAATTTCTTTAATGTGCTAAGTAGGAGGCACAGTGATGAAAACCAGGTGTCCCTTGTCATCTAAGACATGGTCTCAGAAGAGGTCCCTAGAAACCATCCCCTATTTCTAACCCAGAGCCCCCTCCCCTTCCCTTGAAGACCTTAACATAGAAATTCCCTCTGTACGTGAGAATATATTGCATTCTTCAGGCTATTTTCCATATCTTTCATCGGTTTATTTTCTTTTGGTTTTTTGGATGTCAAAGGATCTTCATCTCATCCTATTATTGGGTTCAATATTCCTACAAATATTGCAACATCTTACATTTCCTCAGTGCGAGATGAGTGTTTCCTGGGAACTCTTAACCTGTGACAAGACAATCAATGGAAAATCAAACTGACTCAAGTGATGCTTTGTGCCTCCTGAGGTGCAGATGATAATTCTGATAGAATCCGGGGGAAAATGGGGGAAACAAATGATTTTGGATGAATTTAATGAAAATCTAGGCACTTGGTACTGAGTTAGAGGGCAGGAGAAAGAAGAAAACAGTTCCTAACTTTTTGAGATAATTTGTTGTGACCATTTGATGCCAGCAGGGGGCCATGAGAGCTTGATTTGGTGGATGTTTGTGTATTTAGTCCTCTATGGCCTGTCAAATCCTAAGGATATAGGGAGGACAATTATGTCCCACATCTATTCCTTTGTCCAGTATATCTTTCTGGAAGTGTCATTAAATGTTCACAGGTACTAGATCTTTAGACTACTAAAGGTATTGAGACAAGTAATGCCTGGTGATTATTTTCCTAGAAGATGAGGAAATGGTTGAATTTTTTTTTTCATGCTGGTATCAGTTTCTGCGTTGATTTTAAGAAGAGCCAACACTCATTTGAAGGACTCAGCCCTAATTTTGTGTTTGTTTGTGTGTCTTCGTGTTGAACTGAATTAGGCCATTTAGTTTTCTCATTTAATTTTAAAAAATCCTTTAATAATTGCACATTTTCAGAGGAATTTATTGAATTACAAATTTTTTAAAGCTATCAGAAAATCATCGTGGCTCACAACTTTGAAGGAATCTTTGTGTCTGACTGATTTCCTCTTGCAATGTGTTGCCACCGGATGCTATAATTCATACTAGTGACCCTATATCATATATTCCAAAATAGGGTGTTTTGGGTAAACAGTCAAATTTTACGTTATTGTGTGTGTGTGTGCACAGGGGTTACTCCTGGCTCTGCACTCAGGAATTACTCCTGGCGGTGCTCAGGGGACCATATGGGATGCTGGGATTTGAACCCGGGTTGGCCACGTGCAAGGCAAACGCCCTACCCGCTGTGCTATCACTCCAGCCCAACAGTCAAATTTTAAATGTAAGCACTTCTTGTGAAACAATAATGTCTTTGAAATTGTTATATTAAGTCCAGTGTTTTTATTTTACTTGTCTATATTTGTCTTCAATTGTAGGTTAACATTGGTTCATTCTTTTTTCCTCTGTCCTCTCTTGGTGCAGGGAGTTTGAGATTACTGAGGTAGACACAGGGCTCCTGATGCACTCCAATTCCTCTGTGTTTAGGTTTAACCTCTCTCTGTGAACTGATTGCCCTATATATCTCTTACTGTGTCCATACAACATGACTAGACAGATTATTAAGAATTCTAATTAAGATGACTTTTTAAATGGATATGTTCTTAGGAAAGTAGAAATACACACCTAGATGCTCTTTTGAATTAGTTCTTTGTCTTAAAAGAAGCTTCTCTGAAGGAAGGGCTTTACATATGCTAATTGTGCCATCTCACCTATGTGGAGTTGCAACCCCAACCTGGGAGGTTGGGCTCTTAACTAAGGTGGTGTGCTGGGATAGGAGAGACAGGAATATAAAACTAGAATGAGAGAGAAGAATAGAACAGAATAGACTAGAGTGAAGCTACCATAGAGGAAAGTAGGACAGGGGAATGAGGAGCAGTGTGAGATGGGAATAGGTGCTCAGTGAGACTGAAATAGGAGCACAGGGAGAATGAATAAATGGACAGGATGGAGATTGGAACCAATGGAGACTGATCACCAAGCGGCTTGGCAGCCCTGATCATGCATCTGTTGACCAGGGCTGCAGGCAGGCGTGGAAAGGGGCTCCTGTTCACTGAACACACTTGGTGAGTGCCCGCACATTTTGTGAGCACACAATAAATTAAATCATTGTATAACATGAGAAATATGTCTTGAATTTAACTAAGTTTGATCATATATCTCTTGATAAATCTAGAAAAATTTAATCACTACATTTGGATTTGGATTTGATATCAGAAATTAACACATGGACGAAATGGTGTGCCACCTAGAAAAATCTTTATGAAAAACCAAAATGTTTACAGAACAGGAAACTATAAAAATACTTTTTATATAATATCTCTTCTGTTTCAAAGCTGATGATACAATGCTGATATAACAGTGGAAAATATATAAATTGTTGTTAAGAGATAAAAGAATGGAAAACATTACTACAAACTCTTATAAGAGATAAAGGATCTCTTTCAAAAGAGCAGGGACTTTTGACACTGTGGTTTACAGTACTGTTAATGACAGTGTTCTATAAATACACTGTTCCAACACCACCCCCTCCACCAGAGTGTTGTTCCCTCTCAATCTACATCTCCACCCCCATTCTCCCTTCTCAGCTCAGATATGTTGGCCACTTTAGTTCTGATGTCTTTGGAAAAAGGGCTCTTAATTGAGCTGAAGTAAGACCTTTTGACCCAAAACCAAGCGCCCTGAACTACCAACTTCCTGACAGAGGGCTATGAAAACCAGTTGCCCCTAGGTAATTGGAGCCTGCGCAGAACAAAGAAGTCTGTCCCTAACTCCACTTACCTCTTCTTGAAGTCCCAAGTACATGTTAACTCAGCTCTATAGCTGCATTAGGAGACATTAATGACACATAGAACAATGTGAAAGGGTATTTCTCATATGAACAGCTTGAACACCACCAAACCATGCTTTCCAGGTTTAACCCTTCTTTCTGCATATGGCTCCCATTTATTACCTCAAAACAGTTCTCTGAGGACCTAGTACATAATAACTTTTCCACTGATAATCCTCTCTTGCCACCAAGCCAAATACCTGGATCCTGGAGATCAAAGAAACTTCTTTGCTGGCTTACCTCTGCAAAAAGCCAAGATGTTTCCTTGAGTTGATCCAGTTCCCTGAACAGGGAGGGACAGGGAGCTGGGTAAATCATACAAATGTATTGGAACTCAGATAGTCTGACTACTGTCTGGGTTGGACTTGCAGGGATATTTCACCATCCATGAAGGAGCTCAGGTGAGTTTTCTAAATCTCCTCCTCCTGTCCTGCTTTGGCTCTTGGATTTATATTGGTTAACTCAATTTTAGTTAAGACATACCCATGGCTGTTTCTGAATCTGAAAGAATTGCATTGCATTCATTCCTTGGTTCTGTAGCCGCTCTGTGACTGAGGGTGTCAAGAATTTATTTTCAGGACTTGCAGATTAAAGGGACCTAAGCACGGCCTAACAACCACTTCAGTACACTGGCAGAGTAATAGCCTTCAAGAAGCAGACACTACCTAGGTTTTACCTTATTTCCTGTCTTCCCCTGAGCCTGATCTGTGGCATCAATATTGTTTTTTTTCTTTTTTCTCTTTCCCCCCCCTCAATATTGTTTTAATTTCTTAAAATGTTAAAATGAATGTATAGAGGGTAAAAATTCTAAAAGTTCTGCTTACGGCCGCGGGACAGCTCGGAGCACCCCAGCCCCACCAGGCAGGTCTCAGTCATTCGGCCACCGCACCTGAGCCCGCCCTCCCGTGTCCGAACAGGTTAGGGGCGTGTCCTCTCGCAAGGGGCGTGGCCTCAAAAGTGGGCGTGGCCTCTTTCCAGAGCACAGGCCGCTAACGCAGCCGCAGATATTTTTTTTACCATTCCATGCATTGTCCTTTGGCCACAATTGATAGAACCCATTCCTCTGAAGAACTCCCTGATCATCTTAGTTACTATATGTTAATACTCAACTAACCTAGCCTATCCTAACTTCACGAAAACTGTCAATGAACACATCAACTTGCACAGAAAAGTCCTTGTTCAAAAGAGCATAGCCCAAAATCTTCAGTTGAGGTTCCTCCAAAGCTAACGAGAGCACCAGATAGTAAAGCCCATAACAACATGAAGAAACAGAGAAAATCCCCACCACCAGGAGAGAGCCAAGAAAATATCTCACTAACCTCACCAGCAACCTCCCAGAAATACACCCTCCTCTCAGATAAAGAATTCAGAGAGGAAATTGTCAGGATGGTTCACGAACTCAAAGAAACTATGGAACGAACATCCAATAAATTAAGGGAGGATATGGATGCAGCGTTGGAACGCTCCACCAAGATAATCCAGGAAGAAATGAGAGCAGAAATTTCAAAGCTACGAACAGAAGTCACACAACTAAAAGAATCAGTAGATGAAATTAAAAACTCCATAGGAGCCCTCAATAGTAGAATGACTATAGCCGAAGACAGAATCAGTGAGCTTGAAGATGAGCTGCACAAAGCATATAGGCAACAACAAATAATGGCAAAAGACCTCAAAATGGCTCTAGAGCCAGTTAGAGTCCTAGGGGATGACCTCAGGAGAAACAACATAAGAATCATGGGAGTGCCGGAACCACATGGAACCAATCCCAATGAAAAAAACACCATTAAAGATATCATTGCTAAAAAATTCCCAGAGCTAGAGAATGTGGACATCCAGATCCAAGGAGTCCAAAGGGTGCCAGCTAAAAGGGACCCAAATAGAAAATCCCCAAGGCATATCATAGTCAGAATGATGGAGGCCGTGGATAGAGACACAATACTGCAAGTAGCAAGATCAAAGAAGGAGATCATATACAAAGGCGCACCCCTTAGATTCACAGCAGACCTATCAGAAGAAACCCTCCAAGCCCAAGACAATGGTGAGATATAGTGAAAAAACTTAATGAAATGAATGCCTCACCAAGAATACTCTACCCGGCTAAACTCTCAGTTAAACTTGAAGGAACCATACACTATTTCATGGACAAGCAACAGCTCAGGAACTTCATAGACTCAAGACCAAATTTAAAAGAAGGACTCAAAGGGCTACTATAAGACAAGGAAAAAGACCTATAAGAACAACAAACCCTACAAAAAATGGCACAAAATCCCATGACAATAATTTCTCTTAATGTTAACGGGCTAAATGCACCAATCAAGAGGCACAGAGTGGCAAAATGGATTCGGAAACTAAACCCAACTTTCTGCTGCCTACAAGAAACACATCTGAATAGCCAAAACAAACACAGACTCAAAATCAAAGGATGGAAAACAATCCTGCAAGAAAACAGCCCCCTCAAAAAAAAGCGGGGGTGGCCATACTAGTATCCGATAGCATAGATTTCAGGCTGAAAAAGATCAGAAGGGACAGCAAAGGTCATTTTATATTCATCAAGGGATATGTACAACAGAAAGAAATCGCACTCCTAAATGTATACGCACCTAATGAACGACCAGCTAAATACTTAAAAGAACTCCTAACAGAATTTAAGGAGTACATAACTAGCACCACGATAGTAGTTGGAGATTTCAACACTGCCTTATCACCTCTGGATAGATCGACAAGAACAACACTCAGCAAGAAAACGATGGCCCTGAAGGAAGAAATGGAGGAGACAGGGCTAATAGACCTATACAGGGCTATACACCCAGAAAGAAAGAATACACATTCTTTTCCAGCGCACATGGAACGTTTTCCAAAATAGACCATGTTCTGGGCCACAAATTATACCTTAATAGAATTGGGAAGATAGAAATTGTATCAACTATCTTTTCAGACCATGATGCACTGAAGATGGAAGTTAATCACACACAGACGCGGAGAACCAAATCAAACACTTGGAAATCAAACAACTCACTATTGAACAATGAGTGGGTCACGGAGGAAATCAAGGAAGAAATCAAGAGATACCTCGAAACAAATGAGAATGAAGACACAAGCTACCAGAACCTATGGGACGCAGCTAAAGCTGTGTTAAGGGGAAAATTTATAGCTCTACAAGCCTTCCTCAGAAAGAAAGAAAGGGCGTATATAGATAGCTTGACTTCGCAGCTCAAGATCTTAGAAGAGGACCAGCAAAAGGAACCCAAACCAGATCGAAGGAAAGAAATAATAAAACTTAGAGCAGAAATTAACGATATGGAAACCCGAAAAACAATCCGTAAGATCAATGAAACAAAGAGCTGGTTCTTCGAGAAAATAAATAAAGATTGATAAACCGCTAGCAAGACTCACAAAGAAAGAAAGAGAAAACCCTAATAAACTGAATCAGAAATGAAAAGGGGGACATCACAACAGAAACCAAGGAGGTTCAAAGGATCATCAGAGACTGCTTTGTATGCCACGAAACAAGAGAACCTAAAAGAAATGGATGAATTCCTTGACTCCTACAATCTCCCAAGACTGAGCCAAGAAGACGTGAAATACCTCAATAGGCCCAGAAATATCAAGGAAATCGAAACTGTAATCAAAAGTCTCCCCAAAAACAAAAGCCCAGGTCCAGATGGAATCACTGGCGAATTCTTCCAAACATTGAAAGAAGACTTGTTGCCAGTTCTCCTCAGCTTTTACAGGAAATCGAAAAGACAGGAACCCTTCCAAACAGTTTCTACGAGGCACATATCTCCCTAATACCAAAAGCAAACAAAGACACAACTAACAAAGAAAACTATAGACCAATATCCTTGATGAACAACGATGCGAAGATCCTCAACAAAATACTAGCAAATAGAATCCAACAACTCATCAAAAAGATCATACACCATGACCAAGTGGGATTCATCCCGGGGATGCAAGGATGGTTTAACATTCGGAAATCAATCAACATAATCCATCACATCAACAAAAGTAAAGATAAAAACCATATGATCATATCAATAGATGCAGAGAAAGCATTTGACAAGATCCAACACCCATTCATGATAAAAAGTCTCACCAACATGGGTTTTGGAGGAACTTTTCTGAAGATAGTCAAAGCCATCTACCATGAACCTATGGCAAGTATTATCATCAATGGAGAAAAACTAAGGGCTTTTCCTCTAAGATTGGGGACAAGATAAGGATGTCCACTCTCACCACTTCTCTTTAATATAGTACTGGAAGTATTAGCAATAGCCATCAGGCAAGAAAAAGATATTAAGGGGATTCAGATTGGAAAGGAAGAAATCAAGCTCTCACTATTCGCAGACGATATGATGCTATACCTAGAGAAACCTAAAAGCTCTAGTAAGAAACTCTTAGAAACAATTGACCTATACAGTAAAGTCGCAAGCTATAAAATCAATACCCAAAAATCCATGGCCTTCCTATATGCAAACAACCAGACAGAGGAAAAGGACATGAAAAAGCAATCCCATTCACAATTGTGCCCCAGGAAATCAAATATCTTGGAATCAACTTAACTAAAGAAGTAAAGGACCTCTACAAAGAAAACTATAAAACTCTACTCCATGAAATAAAAGAGGACATGAGGAAATGGAAACATATCCCCTGCTCATGGATAGGGAGAATAAACATTGTCAA
>JASTTN010007766.1:20916-34207 GCA_030324115.1 Sorex maritimensis
TATGGACGATTCTCAAAAAACTAGAGGTTGAGCTCCCATTTGACCCAGCAATACCACTGCTGGGAATATATCCCAGAAAAGCCAAAAAGTATAGTCGAAATGACATCTGCACTTATATGTTCATCGCACCACTGTTTACAATAGCCAGAATCTGGAAAAAACCCGAGTGCCCTAGAACAGATGACTGGTTGAAGAAACTCTGGTACGTCTATACAATGGAATACTATGCAGCTGTTAGAAAGAATGAGGTCATGACGTTTGCATATAAGTGGATCAGCATGGAAAGTATTATGCTAAGTGAAATGAGTCAGAAAGAGAGAGACAGACATAGAAAGATTGCACTTATCTGTGGAATATAGAATAATAGACTATAAGACTAACACCCAAGAATAGTAGAAATAAGTACCAGGAGGTTGTCTCCGTGGCTTGGAGGCTGGTCTCTCATTCTGGGCAACTCAGAGAAGGGAACACCAAGTAAAATGTGGTTGGAGGTCATGTGGGGGAAAGATGATGCGGGCCAAATATAGACTAGAGACTGAACACAATGGCCACTCAACACCTTTATTGCAAACCACAACACCTAATCAGAGAGAGAGAACAAAAGGGAATGCCCTCCCTGCCATAGTGGCAGTGTGGGGTGGGGGTAGACAGGACTGGGGATGTGGGGAGGGATGTTGGGTTTACTGGTGGTGGAGAATGGGCACTGGTGAAGGGATGGTTTATCAAACTTTGTAAGGGAGAAACATGAGCACAAAAATGTATAAATCTGTAACTGTACCCTCACGTTGACTCACTAATTAAAAATAAACTATTAATTTAAAAAATTCTAAAAGTTCTATAAAGTCAGTGTTAATTCAGTAGAATAAATGAAGTTTTGGGCCTGCAGGGGTGGCTTATGTGGGGCAGAGAAGACAGAGATGGTCACTTTCTTCCAATCCACCTCTGCCATCATGGGACCACCTGGGAAGTCTACGGCTGTTAAAGTCCTCACTGAGTCCCTTCTTGGCATG
The DNA here is from genome assembly GCA_030324115.1 of Sorex maritimensis. Lineage (NCBI taxonomy): Eukaryota > Metazoa > Chordata > Mammalia > Eulipotyphla > Soricidae > Sorex > Sorex maritimensis. Next base: position 21,927 of record JASTTN010007766.1, read on the forward strand.
GGCCAGAGCCTGCAGCCCCAACAGGTGACTATCAAACCACATCTGATATCCGCTTGGTCTTTCCACAGGGAGTTGATCCCTGCCTGCCGATTTCCTTGGGAGCCATAGACTCAGGCGGGAGCTGGGAAAACCGCAGATTTGCCTAAGGCTATGGAAACAATACAGTCAGAACGTGTCCACCTGCCTCCTCTGTCATCGTCACCATTTCACACAGAACACAGAATGGAGGTCTTAGACTCCTGAGCCAGGGATTCCTGGGCCATGTCTCCTTCAACAGGAAGGATGGGAATCTCATCATGGTACAATCTGTGGCAACCCCTGCAGGTGCATTTTAATCTCTCAAGTGAGAGCTGCAGTTTAGAGCTGTGGCATCACAGGGTCAAGTTTGAGCAGGTGGGTGTGAACAGATGTTAAGTGAGGAAGGATATTTGCATGGAGGCCCTCCCCTCTGCAGAGGCAGAGCAAGGGATAAGAGTAGGTGGGAGAGCGAGTTCCAGTGTTGGGAGTCAAGGACAGCATTCGTGAGGCATTTCCACTATGGCCTGGGCTGTGTTTCTCCTCACCCTCCTCACCCAGGCCACAGGTGAGATCTCCGGGGGTGGGGGTGAGGGGGATTCTAGTTAGATTCTATGCTCTCTCCTCTCCTGTGAAATATCTCAAACTCACCAGAGTGTGGTTCTCATTTCCCCCTTCTCTTTTTCAGGTTCTTGGACCCAACATGCCTTGACTCAGCCTTCCTCCAAGTCTGAGGCTCTGGGACGGACGGTCACCATCTCCTGTGATGGAAGCAGCAATGACATTGGCTACTATAATTATCGTGTCTCCTGGTACCAGCAACGCCCAGGAACAGCTCCTAAACTTTTGATTTATGATACAACTTCTCGGCCCTCAGGTATCCCTGATCGCTTCTCTGCCTCTAAGTCTGGCAACACAGCAACCCTGACCATCTCTGGGCTCAAGGCCGAGGACGAATCTGATTATTACTGTTGCTCATATACAAGAAGTAACACTTTCCACAGTGGCTGCTCTACACAGGGAAGTGAGGCAAAAACCTGTTCTCAACCTCAGCAGATTGCTACACTTCTGAATCCAAATTTTTCTGCTTTTATCTTACTTAAAACTTTTTAGTTAATGTAAAGTTTAAATAACAGAGAAATATTCAATGATTTTTTTTACCACATGTATATTGGATTTCACATGGAGTATGGAATGGGCCACTTTCCTCATCTCTTTGTGCTCCCATAACCTGGCAGTCACACCCACAAACTGCCTCTGGGGCCATATAAGCTCATTAACAGCCATGATCCAGTGACTCACAAGAAAACCTTGGAAGAGAAAGAAAGAAGCATGCTAAAGATGCCCCCAGGCCCCAAAGTCACCATCCAGTTAAAATTCAATTATAAATATATGACCCTATTTAAAATCTTAGAATGCCTGAAGCACATGTCTGCAAATGCGGTCAAACAACATCTCATACTCTATAAAGGGCTTAATAGCTCCCAGGTAATACAACAATCTTTACACACTTTCCTGTAAGGAAACATTTTGGCATAAATTTCAGTGGATTCTTCATAACAAAGAATACAAAGTAAATTTTTTAGGTCCTGCCTTGGGGCAGACTTTTGGGGCACCGGATGGAATAATTCAAAATATGGTGATGGGAAGGTATAATGGTGGGGTTGTTATTGGAATGTTGAATGTAATAAATTATTGTGAACAACGAGATAAAAATATAAATAAATTGAAAAAATCAAATTATGACTTTCTTTGCCTTTGTTGCTCCACTTCCGGTGATAGGTTCTGCATCCATACCAAGTTTTAGGATTAAGAGGAACACTGTTGACACTGTTGGCTGGGCCCAGGGACCTCGTGGTAGAAGGGCACCTAGAAACCATGGGTGAGCACATACAGACTGGCCTCATGAAACAGCCCCGAGATTTTTCATCCTTTGGAATTCCTAGAGCATGCACAGAAGCTCCTATCTGGTAAATTGCACGGATGCTCCTATTCCTCATTCCATTCCACCCCATTCTTCTCACAAATTCCTGGCGAATTGCTAATACACTCCCACTAAAACCTTTTTCTCACTACAGTTTTAAAAACTAGGTACTACAAAATCAGAACTGCATTCATAGCCCCAGAGTATAGCAGACACAATGAGGACGCAGTGTAAAAGTCCCCCTAGCTTAATGAGCTAGTTTGGAGATGCCTGGACGTCTATAACAGTAACAACTGGTTCTATAACCTCTCAGGCCAGAAGAAAGCCCTAAGCATTGCTGGCCCCAGACCAAATTAAACAAACCAAAAGAGTTGGAATGACCATACTTATATCAAAATAGATTTCAAAATAAGAAAGTGTATGAGGGAGGGATAGAGATGATCATCACATAATGATAGGTCATCTGAATAACAAAAAGAACTTCTACTCCTAGATGTAGATCAAAACAACAATGAGATATCATCTCACACCACAGAGACTGGCCCACATCAAAAAAATAAAAGCAACCGGTGTTGGCACGGATGAGGGGGGAGAAAGGGACTCTCCTTCACTGCTGGTGGGAATACTGACTGGTTCAGCCCTTTTGGAAAACAATATGGCCGATTCTCAAAAAATTAGAAATTGAGCTCCCACTAAGCTTTTGATCCATGCTGCTCCAGGAAGAGAAATGATTCAATTTCCAACTTAAATCTCCCTGGACTTAATTACTAAAATACAGAAATTGTAAACTGCGCTGCCTCTACTGCGGCCGCATGACTTTTTATCTCTTCATTCTCATCAGTAGAAAACTAATTATCAAATATTTCCTTGTCTATAGGGCTGTATTCTTGGGGGATAAATTCCAACAAAAATAGTGAGTCTGTGTTGAAGCTCCAACAACAATAGTGAGTTTTGTGTTGAAATATGGAATGTAATCAAGGTAAAGAGAAAAGGAAGTGAAATTTATCAGTTACGGGGCGGGTTAGGGGGTGAGCGGTGGGATATATTCTGGGTTTTTTTTTATTGGTGGTGGAATATGGGCACTGGTGAAGGGACGGGTGTCTGAGCATTGTATAACTGAGACATAAGCCTGAGAACTTTGTAACTTTAAACATGGTGATTCAATAAAATAAATTAAAAAAAAAAAAGAAAAGAAATTGAGCTCCCATTTGACCCAGGAATTTCCTGGGAAAACACATAGAAACCCATCAAGCTCAATGAACAAAACACAGTATCACTGAACTCATAAACAACACCAGAAAATCCTCAGTGTCTTTAGTGATGTTATGATGAGGATGTTCAAAGAGTTTAAAGAAACAATAACACACGTAGTCAGCAAAGCACAAGAAAGTATGAGAGTCAAAATGAGAAAACTATTAGTCAGAAATCACTGAAATGAAGAACATGGTAAATGATATAAAAAAAATGTCGATAGAAGCTCTGAGCATCAGAATAACAGAAGCTGAGCAGAAGACTGAGGAGGTCCAAGATGAGAAATGTCAAACCACTAGAAAGCAGCAGAAGGTAGAAAATACCCTGGAAAGAAATGAACAGCCTACCAGAGAACTATGGGATAAGTTCTGCACTGTAGCACTGTAGCATTGTCGTCCCATTGTTCATCGATTTGCTCAAGCAAGCACCAGTAATATCTCCATTGTGAGACTTGTTACTGATTTTGGCATATCGCATACATTACAGGTAGCTTGTCAGACTCTGCCATGGGGGCAAGATACTCTCGGCATGGAATAATTTCAAAAGGAACAAAATAAAAATCATTGATGTCTCTAAAGAACAGGAAAATAAATGTGGTAAAGAAATACAAGTTAAAGAAATTGATAAGGATTTCTCAGAGTTGATGATTACAGGCACCAAGATTCAAAGACCCCTGGTGACCCAGTGAAAATTGGCCCAATTAGAAAAACTCCAAGACATATTGTACCCAATCGCAAAATCCAAATATATAGAGAGAATGCTGAATGCAGCAAGATCAAAAAAGAAACTTTTATTCAAAGTAAATTTCATTAAATGAACAGCAGATCTACAAATGAGGCTATGTGAGTCAAATTTGAATATTGAAGGATATAATGCAAAAACTCAATGAAAAAAACACCTCATCAAGAATGCTCTATCTAGCTAGATTATCATTCAGATTTGAAGGAATTATGTAGAACTTCATGGAAAGGCTACAGCTTAGGGAATTTGTAGCCTTGAAACAAGTTTTGTAGAAATTTATTAAAAAACTCCTATAAAGGGCAGGAGAAACTTCCCATCATGTGGAATTGAGTATGGCACTGATTATCCATCTGGTTGTCCTCTACTAGATTGAGAAAGGTTCGAAACATATAGCAACTCATCATCAGAAATTGACTTTTATTCGTTTCATTTCTGATACTTTTACCCACAATTTCTTGGTTTTATTGGACCAATTGATCTGAAATACATTTGTTATATACTTGCCACGTGGGTGGGATGGAACCTGGGGATATTAGTGGAGAGAGGGCCATTAGTGGTGGGATTGATGTTGGAACATTGTATATCTGAAACAACTCTTTTATGAGTAACTTTGCAAAAATGATGTCTCAGTAAACATTCTCGGGGGAAAAAGAAAAAGAATAGCTTCAAAACAAGAAACTGGGGGATGGGATCTGGTGGGAGGAAGATTTCCTAAAAGCAATAATGAAGATACCAATTACCAGAACATATGGCATACTACAAAAACTATGTTAAAAGACAAGTTTATAGTAAGAAAAGCATTTATCAAGAATCAAGAAAGGGCCCCAAAAAGTGATCTAACTGCACCAGGAATAATTCTTGATTCCAGAGCTAGAAATAACCCCTGAGGACCAGAATGAGAAGAGGAGGAGGAGGGAGAGAAGAAGGTGGAGGAGAAGGAGAAAGAGGAGACTTTGGTGGGGGGAAATGTACACTGATGAAAGAACAGTTGTTGAACATTATAAATGTTCACTGAAACACAATCACGAACAACTTTATAATTGTGTATCTCATTGTGATTCAATTAAAATTTTTTTTTAAGTTTTAAAATGTGAATGAAGGTTAAAAAACAATACTAAGCACTGCCAGGTGTGACCCCAACCAAATAAAACAAAATAGAAAACCCAAAGACAAGAAGTTAGGAGTTAAAAGAAGAAAGATAAGAAGTTTAGAGGATGCTAGAAAGTAAAAAGAGTGGTAGAAATTGGTAGCTTAATTCCGCTGCTTTATGAATTTTGGTTATTCCATTACTTGACTCCAGGGGCCAGTGAGGACCTGTATTCTGGTACCATCATTACTGTGGTTTACAGGAAATAAACTCAAAAGTCTCAAGACTGCCTCTCACTAAGTTTGTCGACAAGAGAAGTAAGGGTGCACTGCCCCAAATCTGCTGTGTTTTCTTGAGTGCAGTAACACAGAATGGAAAACTGGAAAATCACTGTTGTTTTCTGTTAGTTCAATGTGGCTGCTTTTCCTGTTTGCCTTCTGTGGACATTTTTAGAGTTCCAAAGAGTTGTTCTTTGTAAGTTCTCAGAGTTTATACCTGAATTAAGGGGTGTGTGTGTGTGGAGGGGGGACAAATGGTATTCTGACTTCACTGATACTTTTAACTTGACATTATTGTCTTCTTTTTCTTAAATGCTGTCAAGTGAATTTCCCCCTCCTCTCCATTATTCAATGTTGCAGAGATGGTTGTATAATGATGGGAGGGATGGGGTATAGAAACCCTGACTGTGATGCTTTTTCCATTGAGTTATGGTGCTCACTGGAGCTGCACATCAGGTAGCAGAGATTTTCCCACTCAGCACCAAGGCTCCTCAGGGCTGCCCTTCCTGGCCTGGTACCACACATTTTATAGTGTTCATTTAGGCTGTACTCCATTAAGTTTGGAGTTGATACACACACATGCTTGGCTATGCTATGGCTGGGATTTTCTTGCATAGTTGGGAATCCACACAGCAGAGCTGCCAATCTGAAGCAACAAAGATTCCCGGATTCATACTCAGCACCTGTGAGGTACCGGGGATTGAACTGGCAAGGCAGGCTTCCAAGCTCTGAATGGCTCTCGTGGGTCTTGGGACTTGGATTGAGGGCTGGGGGTAAAAATAGCTCATTAAATAGTTCACTAAGTTTCTACTTACATGTTAATAACCAAAAAAGGGGGTAGCCTGGGAGTGACAACCTGCTTCTGAATGTAAGGACAACAGATGCTTCAGCACAAACAAGTGTGGTTGGGGTAGTTACAAGTATGTACCTGAGACCCCCACCATGGGCAACCAACCACCAAGAAAAGGTGTTTACACCAAAGGGTAATTTAAGTTTTCCAATGTCTGAGAGAACTTGAAATATGAGTACACACGAAAGGGCATTTCCTGGAATAACACCGAACTGAGCGATCATTGAGGAAGTTGCTCTACAAGCAGAGACCCAGAGGATTTGTCAGGTCATGAATGTATGAGACGTCCACACATTTTTCTTCCTCTTCAAAGCAGGAATCAAAATGTTTGTATGAGAAAAATTTATATCAAGGAGAATTAATTTGTTTGATAGTTGTGCTCTGCAGTAATACAGAGGTGACAGAGGTAGTCTACTGCTGGTTCAATCTCTGGCACCAGATCAGTCTCCTGGATTTGGCTTTGGGGTCCCAGAGCACCACCATGGGGACCCCAGTGGTCCAGAGCACTAAACAGTGTACTTGGTCCACAGCACAATTCAACCTGGGCATTGAACTGTCAGCCCTATTAGCAGAGTATCACTGGGAGTGTCCTCCATGCCCCCATGAATGCCAAAATAAGATTAGAAAGTCAAGAAAAATAAAAACTAATAATAATGATTTTTAAAAGAAATGCAGAAGCATCTGGAGTCCAAGGTCAGGCCAGAGAGGGGTGAGCAGAGGCAGGTTCTGGAAGCAGCTTTGCATGCAGGCCCCTCCCTTCTCTGGGGCAGGGCAGGGATAAGAGCTGGCAGAGAGCCAGGCCCAGGGTTGGGGTGTCAGCAGGCAGCACTCTGGGCATCTCCATCATGACCTGGGCTCTTCTCCTGCTCAGCCTCCTCAGTCAGGGCCCAGGTGAGGCTCAGGGTAGGGACCCTGAGAACATCTGGGCTCACCCTTTGTCTCCCCTCCTCAGGTTCAACCAGAACCAGCCTGAACTCACCTGTGTTTTATTTCTCTTTCTTCAGGAACCTGGGCCCAGAATGTCCTGACTCAGCCTCCCTCAGTGTCTGGGACTCAGGGACAGACAGTCACCATCTCCTGTACAGGAACCAGCAATGACATTGGGTCATATAGTGGTGTCTCCTGCTTCCAGCAGCAGGAAGGCACATCCCCCAAAACCCTGATATATGATGTCAATAAGCGGCCGTCAGTGATCCCTGATCGCTTCTCTGGCTCCAAGTCTGGCAACACAGCGACCCTGACCATCTCTGGGCTCAAGCCTGAGGACGAGGCTGATTATTACTGTTGCTCAGTCAGAAGTGATAATACTTTCCACCGTGGTTGTTGTTTATAAGGAAGTGCAACAAAAACCCGTTTTCAACCTCTTCAGACTGCCACAAGTTTTGATACTTTTATCTTACTTAAAAATTTTTAGTTAACGCAAAGTTCAAATAGCAAAGAAGTCTTAAATGATTTTTATTTGCCATATATACATTTTTCAATATTTACTATTTACTATAATCATTTATAACTCTCTCAACATATATGCATTAAAGAATAAATAAATTTTATAAGCGATTTTAATCACTTATACAATACTTAGCACTGTAGCACTGTCATCCTGTTGTTCATCGATTTGCTCGAGAGGGTAACAGTAACGTCTCCATTGTGAGACTTGTTACTGTTTTTGGCATATCAAATATGCCACGGATAACCTTCAAGGCTCTGCCGTGTGGAAGGATACTCTCGGTAGCTTGCCGGGCTCTCGGAAGAGGGATGGATGAATCGAACCTGGGTTGGTCGTGTGCAAGGCAAAGGCCCTACCCACTGTGCTATCAATCAGCCCATAAAATTCTTATAATATCTTTATTTCTTGTTCTGTATCCAGTTATTTTGTATCTTATATTTAATATTTTATATTTAAGATATTTTATATTCCTTCTATACTTTTACTATATTTGCATTTGTGCATTTGTTAGTACTATTAACTCATAGTACATTAACTCTTTTATGTGTCTTAAATTTCTATTTCATTACTAGACCTCTGAATTCCCTCCTAGCTTAAATTTAAATACATGATTGGTGTTTATATTTATTTACTTCAGTCATTTTATATTAATGAAATTATTAACACATAGACCATTGTGTATGGTTTCTCCTGCTTCTTTATCAAGTTTTTACCTTATTTCTTACACATCTGTAGATGGTTCAATATTTCCATAAAAAGTCAAATACATCTATATATAATATTATATCCTATATGGGAGTCTTCCTATATTAATTTAGTTTCTATTGTAACTGAATTTTTTAATTGTTCAGAAACTGAGCAGTCTTGGGAGCTAATTTAAATATATCCAGTTCTTTAATGAAAGAAATGTCATTTTCAATTGCTTGTTTGTTTTTGTTTGGGGTCCAAACCCAGTGATGCTCAAGAGTTATTTTGGCTTTACACTCAAGAATTATTCCTAGCAGTGGTTGGGGGACCATATGGAATATCAGGGAACCCAAACTGGTTAGCCATGTACAAGGCAAATACTCTACCCATGTATTATCTCTCCGACCCCAGAATAGTCATTTAAAAAATCATAATAGGTATTTTGTAGCAGACTATAAACTAAATTATGCCCAGTCTCCAGGACTCATCATCATCTGTAATTTCTTTCTATACCTGAAAATTACAAAATCTTTTCTCAAATCTTGAGATATATCTAAGTATGAGCTTCAAAGAAGCCTACTGAAGTGGTTTCTGTTCTTTAAACATTTTTTGACTAACAACCCTACCTTACTTAATGTTAGACTCCATACAAGTGAAGCTCAAAAGTTAGTCAAACAATAATAATTTTGGGGTTTCTTTATTATAGCACAGCGGGTAGGGCATTTGTCTTACACACAGCCGACCCGGGTTCAATTCCTCCATCCCTCTTGGAGAGCCCGGCAAGCTACCCAGAATATCCCGCCCGCACTGCTTGCCCGCAGAGCCTGGCAAGCTACCCGTGGCATATTTGATAAGCAAAAAACAGTAACAAATCTCACATTGGAGACGTTACTGGTGCCTGCTCAAGCAAATGGATGAGCAACGGGATGAAAGTGATACAGTCACAGTGATATTTTAGGATTCATTACCTAAGACTGTTCCTCTCCAAAAACTTCTTATTGCTATTTGCTTTGGTTTACTTACTTATTTGCTTAACTTATTTCAACTGAATCACCATGAGATACACAGTTACAATGCTGTTCAAGGTCAGGTTTCAATCCTACAATGTTCCAACACCCATCCCTCCACCACTGCACATTTTCCACCACCAATGACCCGAGCTTCCCTTCCCCCAGCCTGTTTCTATAGCAGGCATGTTACTTCTCTCTCTCTCTCTCTCTCTCTCTCTCTCTCTCTCTCTCTCTCTCTCTCACTGTGTGTGTCTTTGGTGGTTTCTAATACAGATACTGAGAGGTTATCATGTTTGTTTCTTTACCTATTTTCAGTACATAGTTCTTATACAGAGGATCATTTCCAACTATCTTTGTCATAGTGATTCCTTCTCTATCCCAACTCCTTCCACAGCACTTTTCACTTTCTGGATAAGAAAATTATGACTTAAATAAACCTCAGAAGAAGAAGAGAGAAACATGCTGCAGAAACGCCTCTGGAGCCCATGACAGGCCGAGTTTCATCCGGGGCAATGCAGAGGGTTAGGGTGAGTCCACTGTCTGTCCGAACAGCCCCAGCAGTCAAAAACCTCCAGAACTCAATTGCCACCATGCTCATGGCTGATCTCCACAGGCTCATATGAGCCTCATCCCTGAGTGAATCTCTGAAAGACCCAGAAACAAGGGTTTTGTGACCAAAATCTCCAAGCTCACATGGAGTAGGGAATGGGCGAACTCCCCATCTCCCTGTGCTTCTGGTAGCCTGGAAGTCACACCCACAAACTCCCTCTGGAGCCATATAAGCTCATTAACAGCCAAGATCCAGAGACTTACAAATACACCTTGGAAAAGATAGAGAGAAGCATGTCTCAAAGATGCCTCCAGACCCCAAAGCCACCGTCCAGTTACAAATTCAATTCTAGCTATATCACCCCTATTTAAAATCCTAGAATACTTGGAGACCATGTCTGCAAATGTGGCCACGCAACATGTCATACTCTCTAAAGGTCTTAATAGCTCTGGTTTGATGCAACAATCTTTACACACTTACCTGTAATGAAACATTTTGGGGAAATTTTCACCATTTCTTCATAACAATCACTACAAAATAAGTTATTCAGGTCCTGATTTCAGGGCAGGGTAGGGGGGAATAATTCAAAATACTGTGGTGGGAAGGTGTTATGGTGATGGGATTTTGACTTTCTTTTGCTTGCATTTATCCTCTTCCTGTGACAGATTTTTTCTAGACCTGTTAGGTGGACCCAAATAAAATGATGGAAAATAATCAAATAATTTTTTTTCCTTTTTGGGTCACACCCGGCGATGCACAGGGATCTCTCCTGGCTCTGCACTCAGGAATTACCCCTAGCTGTGCTCAGGGGACCATATGGGATGCTGGGAATAGAACTCAGGTCGGCTGTGTGCAAGGCAAACGCCCTAGCTGCTGTGTTATTGCTCCAGCCCCTCGAATAATTTTCTAAGCAAGATATATGTATATATAATTTCCTTATCCTGCATTTTTAGTTACTATTAAATAATTTGTCTATTGTCTGGCCTGAGAAGTTATAGAACCTGTTGGTGCTGGTATAGACTTCCAGGCATCTCCAACCTAACTCATTAAGCTTGGTGGACTTCTACAGACAGCATCCTCATTGGCACTGTCTGCTGTGCTCTAAGGGTTATGAATGAAGTTCTGTTTTTGGAGTGCCAAGTTCTTAAAACTGTAGTGAGGAAAAGGTTTTAGTAGGGGCCAATTTAGCAATTTGCCAGGGATTGGGGATGGGGATGGGGAGGAATGCAATGAGGAGTAGGAGCTTCTGTGTGGTTGCCCAGATAGGTGCTCCTGTGCATGGTCCAGGAATTCCAATGAGATGAAAAATCTCTGGGCTGTTTCATGATCCCTGTCTGCATAAGCTCACCCGTGGTTTCTAGGCCCAGGGTTGGGGTGTCAGCAGGCAGCACTCTGGGCATCTCCATCATGACCTGGGCTCTTCTCCTCCTCAACCTCCTCAGTCAGGGCCCAGGTGAGGTTTAGGAAAGGAACCCTAGGCATATCTAGGCTCACCCTTTGTCTTAGCTTCTCAGGTTCATCCAGAACCAGCCTGAACTCACCAGTGTTTCAGTTCTTCTTTTATCGGGGACCTGGTCCCAGTCTTCTCTGACTCAGACTACTTCAGTGTCTGGGACTGCAGGACAGACAGTCACCATCTCCTGTACAGGAACCAGCAATGACATTGGTATAACTAATGCTGTCTCCTAGTACCAGCAGCAGGAGGGCACAACCCCCAAAATGCTGATTTATGTTGTCAATAAACGGCCATCAGGGATTCCTGATTGCTTCTCTGACTCCACATCTGGCAACACAGCTACTCTGACCATCTCTGGGCTCAAGCCTGAGGATGAGGATGATCATTACTGTTGCTTATATATTATGAGCATGTTCCACAGTAGCTGCTGTACACAGGGAAGTGAGACAAAAACTGCTGAAAGTTCCCTTGAGGTCCTTCTCTCCAAAACTTGGAGGGTATTTCTTATATTAATGATTCTAAGTTGAAATAATGAGAAAACTAATAAATCTTAAAGACCACATTGAAATTAATAGGTTTCTCTTTTAAGAAAAAATTTTAATTAAATTTTTTGTAAAGTTGTTCACAATAACTCATTACATTTACTATTCTAACACCAATTCCACCATCATTGTACCTTCCCACCACCATATTCCAAATGTTTACACTCCAAATCTCAGACTGAGTACCCAAAGCAGAACAGAAATAATTAATTTTGTAATGCTTGTTTTCAATAATCCGCTAAAAATGGTCCAATAAAGTTTCCTTAGAGCAAAATGTGTGAAGATTGTTATATTTCATTCATTAAGCTCTTTTATAAAAGATTACTAACATGTTTGTTAAAGGGTTGAACCTTGTTTGTGTGCATATATATACATATATATACATCCGTAAGTGTGTAGATAGATAGATAGATAGATAGATAGATAGATAGATAGATAGATAG
>JASTTN010007766.1:34217-50054 GCA_030324115.1 Sorex maritimensis
TAGATAGATAGATAGATAGATAGATAGATAGATAGATAGATAGATAGATAGATAGAGACATCAATGATATTGGTTTCCTTCTACTTTAAACCCCATCAAATATTGTGCACTATTCTTGGTACATCAGTGGTGTAGAGTATGAGGTTGCACAGCTGCATTCACTTCAGGAATTCTAAAATTCAGAATAAGATTATATAGCAGATTTACTCAACTGAATCTGTGGATAGCAGTCATAAGCATGGGGGTTATTGAGTTTTAGAGGTTTTCAGCTGTCAGGACCCTGTTGGGGTGAAGTGGGAAACTCACCCGCCCCTCTCTGAGTTGCCCTGGTTAAGACAGCCTGGCACAGGATCTGGAGGTATCTCTGTGGCGTGTTCTATGTAGACGACGGACAACAGGCAGATGGGGCGACGCTTGCTGATGTCGTGGATGTCTCCCTTCTTGTACAACAGGACGGTCCTGCTGGTTTTCCACTGGGACAGAAACTTGCATTCAGACAGGTAGCATGTGAAGAGCCGAGCCAGTGTATTGACGAGTACTGGCAGCAGATTCTTCAGGTGTTCAGGTCTGACCTTGTCTGGATCAGGTGCTGTATGCTTCTTTACCTATGAAATGGTGTGTCAGATTTTGGAAGGGAGAACACTGGGAAAGACATATCCATCATGCGGAATTTGGTACGTGGGCAGGTGGACGTGGTTATCAAAGAGACCCAAGTAGAAGTCATGGATAACCTTTTCCATTGCCCTTCTGAAAGATGTGATAGATCCATCAGGACATCAGAGGGCAGTCATCTTGGTCTTATAGTTGGCGAAGGACAGGAGGGTGTTACAAACACTTTTCTCGGCTTCTGCCGCATTGACCAACACTGCTGCTCTTCTCTCATTGAGGTCTTCCTTTATCACTTCTCTACACAGCTTTGCAATTTCAGATGTTAGCTTGTAATTGCCTGAGGCTCATGCCAGACCACGTTGGCGAATGAGCTTGAGAGTTTCCGAAAACAAGCTACTTTTTGTGGTTTTTCTCTCTCTCTGCATTCCTCGCACAATCATGGAGGTACTGAACCAGTCGATCATATTCCTCGTCAATGTTGTCAATGACAGCATCTTCCCATATTGCTGCAATAGTGCCAAAGAGCTCCCAGTTGGTGATCATTCTGGGAGTTCTCTTCTTAAACTTTGCAGCCCTTTCTCCCCACTCCCTGAAGTAGAATTTTGCACGAAGGAGATGGTGGTCTGATCTTGTTTGGAATTTTGAGACAGCAGCGACATTGGTCAGGCAAAACCTTCAATTGAATATAATGTGGTCAATTTTATTGTGGAACTGTCCACCGGGAGACTCCCATGTCCAACATTTAGATTGGCCTTCTGGAACTGCGAGTTACCATGGATGGTCTTGGTCAACATGATGAACTCAGATAGTCTCTCACCTTTTTCGTTCCATCCTAGGCCATGGGTCCAAATGTGGAGCTCTTCATGCAACCTTCTCAGTCCTATCATGGCATTGAAATCACCAATAATGACCTTGTAGAAGGTGTGGTCTTCTTTATAGAATTTCTCCAGCTCCATGTAGAACTTCTCAATTTCTTCTTTGTCGTTGTTGTATGTTGGTGCTTAGACGACAAAGATAGAAACTGCTGGGCAACAAGCCACATCTATTCAAACGTAAGCATTCAATTCGGGTTTTTAGGCATTTGAATGAATCAATGCTCATGGCCAATTTTGTGTTGACAAGGACACCGACACCACCGATGCCTCTACTGTCGCATGTTCCAAGGAGCAGTTCTTCTCCACTGTCGAAAACTAAGCAATCTAGTAAAAACAGAGATCAACAAATGGGACTACATTAAACTAAAAAGCTTCTGCACCACAAAAGATACAGTGACCAGAATACAAAGACTATCTACAGAATGGGAAAGGATATTTACACACTACCCATCAGATAAGGGGTTGACATCAATGGTATATAAAGCACTGGTTGAACTCTACAAGAAGAAAATATCCAACCCCATCAAAAAATGGTGCGAAGAAATGAACAGAAACTTCCCAAGGAAGAGATACGAATGGCCAAAAGGCACATGAAAAAGTGCTCTACATCACTAATCATCAGAGAGATGCAGATCAAAACAACCACGAGATACAACCTCACAGCACAGAGGCTAGCACACATCCAAAAGAACAAAAGCAACTGCTGTTGGAGAGGATGTGGGGAGAAAGGGACCCTTCTACACTGCTGGTGGGAATGCCGACTGGTTCAGCCCTACTGGAAAACAATATGGATGATTCTCAAAAAATTAGATATTGAACTCCCATTTGACCCAGCAATACCACTGCTGGGAAAATATCCCAGAGAGGCAAAAAAGTATAATCGAAACGACATCTGCACATGTATGTTCATCGCAGCACTGTTTACAGTAGCCAGAATCTGGAAAAAACTCGAGTGCCCTAGAACAGATGACTGGTTGAAGAAACTTTGGTACATCTATACAATGGAATACTATGCAGCTGTTAGAAAAAATGAGGTCATGACGTTTGCATATAAGTAGATCAGCATGGAAAGTATCATGCTAAGTGAAATGAGTCAGAAAGAGAGAGACAGACATAGAAAGATTGCACTCATCTGTGGAATATAGAATAATAGACTATAAGACTAACACCCAAGATTAGTAGAAATAAGTACCAGGAGGCTGTCTCCATGGCTTGGAGGCTGGTATCTCACTCTGGGCAACTCAGAGAAGGGAACACCAAGTAAAATGTGGTCGGAGGTCATGCGGGGGAAGGGTGATGCGTGCCGAATATAGAGACTGAACACAATGTCCACTCAACACCTTTATTGCAAACCACAACACCTAATCAGAGAGAGAGATCGAAAGGGAATACCCTGCCATAGTGGCAGTGTGGGGTGGGGGGAGACGGGACTGGGGAGGGTAGGAGAGATGCTGGGTTTACTGGTGGTAGAAAATGGGCACTGGTGAAGGGATGGGTTCTCGAACTTTGTATGGGGGAAACATGAGCACAAAAATGTATAAATCTGTAACTGTACCCTCACGTTGATTCACTAATTAAAAATAAATAAATTATTAAAAAAAAAAACCAAGAGCACTCATTCCTGGTAAAGACTAGTTTATGGACCCGGGTATTGAAGGGCCTAAAATGGAATAGAAGGTCAGTCTAGACTTAGTGAAAATTAGGGAGATAAATTACCCGGTTTTGAAATGAAAATACCCGGTTTTGAAATAAAAATGAAATAAAAGATATGAGGAGAAAGCAGTGGGGATATGCGTGTCACTGAACAACTGAATTCAATTTACTCCTCCATGTCTCTGATGGTGATGTAAGCAGGTAGATAGAAAAGGGCCCATGGCAATGGCATTCCTAGGAAGTAATAAAACAAATAGCCCTGAGACTCTAAAACAAAAAGTAAGGCCTGATAAGACCCTCACCTGGTGCCAACTGACACAGAGAAGTCTACACCTTCTCTGAGAGAAGCTCCAGCAGGAACAAAGGCCAGAAAAGGAATTTCTAAGAAGGCCCTTGACCACTCCCAACTCTACCCCCTTGACAACCACCTTAGCAACAGACTCTTACTAAGCAGAGTCCCATGTGGGAAGCTTGGGAAAAATCTGTAGGATCCACCTTGAGCAAAGAAATGGCGCGTCTATGCTGCCTGAGCTTTTGTGCCCATGAGGCCAAGCACATGTGGTGCCCGAGCACATGTGTCACCTGTATCTCCCCTCTTGACAAGTGTACTGGAGCTCTACCTGTCCTTGGAGAAACACGCATTCTTTCTCTCTCTCTCTTTTTTCTCTCTCCTTCCCCTTCCTAAAAGCCTCCAATAAAATCTGCTTTTACTCTGCTGCTTGTCTACTCCTGAAATTCCTACTCTTGAGATAAAACAAAGACCTGAAAACCCAGGGTAAGGCTGAGGGCTGACTTTTATTCCAGCAAAGGGCAATTCCTCACTCTAGCCTGATCTGTGGCTCCTGGAGAAATCAGGTGGTGGGGATCAACTCCTGAGCTGAGCAGACCAAGCTGACATCAGGTGTGTCTGGGCATCAGGTCACATGGTGGAGCTGCTGGGACTCTGACATGTGCCACACAGGGGCTCATTGCAGGCTTCTTCAGTCCTATCCTTCCCAGCCAGTCCCGGGGGTGCAGAGGTGGATAAGGAGAAAGAGACCATGTCTCTCCTCGTCGACTCACATAAGCCACCCATGGGAGCTCACTAAGCTCTACAGTGCCAGAACTTCCCTGGCTCACTCTCCAAAATGCTTTGGTAGTCTTCAGGCCAACACCTGGCTATGCTCAGGGGCCTTCAGGGATGAAAAAAAAAGTAATGCTTCCAAGAGCAAGGGGTGCTGGAATTAAAACAGGCTCAGCTGCATGAAAGTCCTGTGCCTTTTATCTTTCTTTCTTATTCCAGGGTCGCACCTCCTGTGCTCAAGATTTACTCCTGGTTCTGCACTCAGGAATCACTCCTGGCATTATTCAGGGGATCAAGTGTGGTGCCAGACTTGAAGGCCAGGTCAGCAGCTTGCAGGAGAAGAGCCTGCACTATCTTCCTCGCCCAGGGTATGTACCTGAACATCTGTACTGAGTTTCAGGCCACAAATATATGTTTAGTATCATTTAATTAGTGCTATTTTTGAAAGGTAAACTATCCTCTGTGTTAAAATGTATGAAAATGAAATTACATAGTATCAATAAAAATAAATTGGCCCATTAGCGTAAATATATAAAATATTAGGTGTGATACATTTATAAATCCTTTTGGCTGCTCAGGAAGGATGCTGCAGGCTCAACTATCACAGGCAAGTTCAAGAAGAGAGGCACTACAGAAATGCATCTGTTTATTTTTTTGTGAGAGGAATAGTTTGCAGGAAAGAAACTCATTTCTGGACCTTATATTTATAGGCCAAAATGGAATACAAAGTTAGTCTAGACCTAGAGGTATGTGGAAAATGAATGACCTGGTTTTGAAAGGAAATGGATCACAGGTTATGAGGAGAAGGTGGTGAGAATGAGTATGTCTCTGAACAAGTGTGTCCATTTTAGTCCTCATGGATATGATGGAGATTCTGAGTCTGAGGCCATGTCCAGTTCCCACTGATTCCCATGAAAAAATGTGCTGAGCTAATGGGAAGTGAAACATAATGGTTGTTGACTGAACGTTCTCCTGTCCCATCCTGGCACTATAGCCACCATCGACCCATTATTTGTCCTGATGGCAGTGGGCACCCTCAGAGACAGTTCCTGATTCCTGTGTCCCCACTGCCAAGGGAAAATATGCAGGATCCTGAGCTGCACAGAGACCTTTTCATCAACCCTGCCACTGACATCCCAACCAGCATGGTCATGTTTCATGTTCCTCTGCGTTACTGAGCTGAGTTTGCTTCTCAGCATCACGTGTTCACCCTACAAATGGCAGGTTCAGCCTTGGAGCCCCCAAGCAAACCCCTGCACCCCTGGAGGCCTCCTGCACCTCCACAGTGGCCCAGAAATCCCTGAAACTGTGAGACAAGTGCAGTGTCAAGTTCTTGGGTCCTAACATTGAGCCAAGAGGTCAGTTGACTGAGAATTGTAGATGCATCAATAATGCTGATGTATTGATGAATCAGTAATTTTTTAATGAAACATAGTAAGATGATTCATAAAAACAATGACCAAATATGTTGATTTTCAGTACAACTTAATTCATCTTCTCTGTGTAGCAGCAGGTGCACTGAATGAGAAAACATTTAAGTGGAACTATTGGTTAGAGTTTTTGTTTTTTAAAAATAAATATGAGACTCTTTCATACTTGATGAAAACAGCACAGATCTAAGATCTTTAATAAACTCTGGGTACAAGAGAGAAAAGTGGACGAAGAAAGGATACCAAAGTTATCAAACAGAATTTCTTAAAAAGGAGACACTCAGAGTGCCAGAGATATGATACACTGGGTGGGGCACTTGCATTACATGAGGCCAACCCACGTTTAATTCCCAGCACACTGTATGCATGAGCTCTTCCTCTCAGCTCATCCAGGAGTCATGTCTGAGCTCAGAGCCATAGTTTTCCCTTAGAATTGCCAATGGTGGCCCAGCAGTGTGCAGGGCTTTCTCCTGGCTCTGCATTCAGAGGTCAGTTCTAGCAGGATCCAGGGACTTTACGGGGTGCCAGGGATTGAACCTAGATCAGCTACATAAAAGGCAAGATGCCTGTTGTACTATGACTCTGGCCCTGAAGCCACACTTGACAGTAATAGTCAGCCTCATCCTCAGTGTATGCACCCCTTAATGGTTTGGGTGGACATGTGCTCAGAGTTGGAGCCAGAGAAGAGGTCAGGGATCCCGAGAGCCAGTTGCTATCTCTATACAGATGACCAGCACAGGGTCCTGGCCTGACTTCTGCTGGTACCACTGAGCAAATTGATCTCCAATGTTCTTTCCCCTACAGGTCGTTCCCCTCCCAGGCCCACAGACGATGAGGGTGAAGGGGTTAGTTCATTGGAAGATCTTGAACCTGCAAGAGAAAAAAGGAGAGGTCAGGTAAACAGTGAAAGTCAGTCTGAGGAGACCCTCCATATTCCACACCTGTAGCAATTCTTTGGGAACCACTAATTGCAACTACATCTTCTATAGCTTAATGAGCAACCTATAACCAGTGCCCTGCTGACCTTGGTGCCACCCGGAGGGATTATTAGTCCACCAGGAAGTGGCTTGGAAGGAATCCTGGGCTGAAGTCAGCTCAGTGGGGCTGGAAATCAAAGCAGAATTGGTCTCATGCAAGGCCCCAAAATTTGAGCTCTTAGGGTTTAGAAAAAGAAAATTTCCCATGAGCCAATTTAATGTTTTATTCCCCTTTCAGTACTTAGTAGCACTGTATCACTTCATCCTGTTGGTCTTTGATTTGCTCGAGCAGGTACCAGTAACATCTCCAGTGTGAGACTTGCTGTTACTGTTTTTGGCATATCAAATAGCCATGGGTAGCTTGCCAGGATCTGCCGTGTGGCAGCATACTCTCGAAAGCCTGCCAGGATCCGAAACTGTGTCAGCCACGTGCAAGGCAGATACCCTCCATGCTATCGCTCCTTTACTTTATTTAATCAAATAGAAGATGGTATTTATTATTTGCTGCACTTGCCCAAAGAAAAATAGTTGAAGAAAAATAGTTACAAACATATTTTAATCAAATTCTTGGAATTTAAGTCAATTTTCTTTGCCAGACACATAAGTTATTTCTTCTGAAAACATGATCTGCCAATACTCAAAACTGCACACTGGGTACACAACAAACTCACAAACTACTCAGCACCTCATGCTGTCTGGGGGAGCCACTGAGCATCAGGTGGGCACTGCAGGGTCATCCCAGCCCCTTCTCTTGTCCCTTGGGTCTAGACCTTTTTCTGCAGACACAGACCCCAAGCATCGGCAGCCTGAGCCTGGCTGATTTGCATAGCCAGCAATCTTTCCTTGAGGGAATAAGCGAGGACCAGGACAAGTTCAGCCTCGGGTGCCAGGATCCCAGGCCTGAAATGAGGAGAAGGAGGAAGACATAAAGCATGGGACAGGGCAGGTAAGGAGAGACAGAAGGTCAGTTTCTGAGGTCACGACTCCATAATGGAATTTCAACCATTTATCCCTATTGACTACACTGAAGGCCCAGAATTCCAGTCTCCCCTGGACTCTGGTGAGAGCCAAGGAACAGTGGCTGACTCACCTGGAAATCTGTAATGACTTGCTTCAACCCCTTTGTCCTGGGCACATCCCTAGACATCCTGACTGCCCCCCCCCCTTTGCTCTCCTTCGTCCCCTGGGCTCAAGTTCCTTTGCTAGCGTTCACGTCTAGGCTCTCTGGGCTCCTGTCTCCTGGCCTGAGCCTGTACAGCTCCCTCAGGACCTCCTGACAGAAGTGGATTCTCACTCTGCCGTGCATAGCTCTGGTTACAGGAATGTCCTGACTGGTGACAGGATTCATTTCCTAGAGGGAGTGATAGCCATTTTGCCCCCAGAGTTCACAGTCTGTGCTGGGACCCCTCACTGATCCTGCAGAGACTTCTGGGAAAGTCGGTCTCAGTCCTGAATGGCTCTAGGGGACTCCACATCTCAACAAAGTGCTGAAGAAAACTACTAAACTGTCTGGAAGTTGCCTATGATGACGCCTTCTACATGGGATGGGACACATCCTTAGAGACAAAATCTCCACCTGTAAAATGAAAATGTTTTCAGAATCTCCTACAGTAGATTTGCATGCAAACCAACCCAGTGGCCTGAGAAGGGATAAAGAGGCCAGGGAGAGTCAAATAGTGCTGTGAGTGCCAGGGCAGAGCTCTGAGAGGCTCCACCATGTCCCGCAACCCCGTCCCACTTCTCCTGCTCACGCTCTGCACAGGTGCAGCTCCCGGGGCCCAGCTGCAGCTTCAGGCCCCAAAGACCCTCAGCACAACTGAGTTCCCAGCACGAATCCAGCCCACATGTGCTGAGAGCTGGACGCTGTTGGATGAGCACTCTGAACCCTCCACTCTTTTGTTCCCAGGCTATGTGACCTTCTACAAGCTGACCCAGAGACACTCAGCCTCAGTAGATCAGGGTCAGTAAGCCACAGTCACCTGCTCTGGAGAATTACTAACAAGAAATATACATCTTGGTACCAGCAGAAGCCCAGAAAGCCCCATCTGCTGCTTATTTATAGGAGAGTGAGAGCCCTCATAGTCTCCTGACCAATTTTCTGGCTCTATCTCTCTGGAACCACAGCCACCCTAACCCTCAGAAGGGCCCAGGCTGAGGATAAGACTATTTCTGTCAGTCATGGTGCAGAATCGGTTATTACCCCCCTAGTGTCACAGGAGGCGGGGAAGTAAGGCATCTCTTGCATTTGTGTTGCACTCTCCAGTTGGCCCTGGCTGATTGCAGACGCAATAGTGAACAGTCTGTCCCAGGGACCACGTTGCAATCCTGCTGGTCACTCCACCATCCTTGCAGGCAGGCTCTGCACAGGAAAAGTTGTGGATTGATTTCGGAATGACAAAATGAATTGGGAGTGTCAGGGTACTTCCTAGGTTGGGTGTTTCTTGGGTCAATGGGACCTCTGTGGAAGAATAGACAGGCAGACTTCCATGAAGGCACACAAAGCAAAGTGACAAGAAATCGAACTGCATTAAAATGTCTATCTCTGGCTCAAGCATCTTTTTTTTTCAGAGCTTGATCTCTATGCCAGCAAAGTATATGGTTTTGGATGGGAATAAAAGACTACTAGGTTAATAATTAGTGAACTGGGGCTGGATCAGCGGGTAGGGCGTTCGCTTTGCACTCGGCCAAGCCGGGTTCAATTCCCAGCATCCCATATGGTTCCCTGAGTTACTCCTGAGTGCATGAGCCATGAGTGATTCCTGTGCATCGGTGGTGTGACCCAAAAAGCAATAAAATAAAAATATAAAAAAATTAGTGAACTAATCTAATTTCCAACCTTGGACCCACTGTGATGCTAGCCTGACACTGGGCACCCATAGAGACAGTTCCTGAGTCCTGTCAGAACTCCCACAGGGAAACTTGCGTGATGCTCAGCACCCCAGAGGTCAACAGAATTACCTCAACAACCCAACAGTTCGCATCCAATAGGCATAGTCATATTTTAATGTTTCCCTGGGAATTGCCTCTGGGAAGCCCAGTCTTCAAACACACAGGATCCATTGAGAAAATGCTCGTTCTTCCTCCTCTTGGCTGCCTCCCATGTACCAGGGACTCTGCCCCTAGGCTCAGCCCCATGATCTGAGTCTCTCCTGATCTTGGACTTTTCAGAACCTCCCGACCACAAGGGGGCAGCAGAGACTCATGGTGTAAAGTCCAGTGGCACAGGGGTGGGTCAGAACCACAGGGGGTCTCATTTGCAGTAAGATGGGAATGGTGTTTAGTAACCCACATCATGCCTAAAGAAAAAGACGCTTATCTTTCTGTCATATCACCCTTCACACTGGTGAGCAAATTCTTCCTTTCTCTCTGATCTGAATTGTGTATATATTGCATATTACTCTGAAAACAGTTTCAGATACTTTGGTCCCACATAGTACAGTTCTGTGAGAATGTGGTCACTGCCCACAGTTCTCTGACTCCTCTGCAGGGAGAAGAGTCTCCTGGGAGGAGTTTGCTCATCTGACCTTATGGCCTTGAGATTGCTTGGCAACAGGGCCACGAGGGGAATATCCTGGTTTGTAATCAGTGATGCTCTTTCAGAAGACATGGGGCCTGGAATTAAAGCAGAATTAGTCTCAGGCAAGGGATCTAGGGCCTGAAATCTTATGGTTTAGAAAAACAGATTCATCATCTAGCTGCTGTAGCATTGCACTCCTGTTATTTGTTAACACCAAGCATCCTTTCTCATTAATGGAATCAAGTTAGTTTTTGAAGATTGTTTTTATTATTCAATTCATTTCCCCAGAAGTGAAAGAAATCAATTATAGAAAATATTTTAATCTGAAATTCTTATTATTTAAGACAAATTTCATTGCTCTATAAGAGTCATTTCTTCTGAATATATGACCTATCCGTGCTCCAAGTAACAAACCTGAGTACACAGCATACACTGAGCCTACGCAGTATCTCACTGTGCCTCAGAGGAGCCTCAAAGCAGCAGGTGGGGACTGCTAGACAAGCCCCCCCATCCCGTGTCCGTGTCTGTAGGGTCTGGGCCTTTTCTGCAGCCACAGACCCCAGGCAGCAGCCCTGAGCCTGGCTGATTTGCATAGCCAGCAGCTCTCTCCCTGAGGGGATAAGAGGGCACCAGGAGGAGTTCAGCCTCAGGTGCCAGGATCCCAGCCCCTCACCATGGCCTGGACCCCGCTCCTCCTGGGCCTCCTGGCTCACTGCACAGGTGATGTGTCCAGGCTCACAGCAGCCCAGGCCCAGTGCTCTGGGGCCATCCTGGCCTTGAGTCTGAACTCATCAGGGCACTGCTATAGGATGCCTGTCATCCTGATAGAGGGATCGGATGGGGGTATTGGGGGTCCCACCGAATAACTACAGATTATGAAGATGGGGTGTCAGCAGAACTGAGTTTCGTCCTTACCTGTCCTCTCCTTATCTCTTGCAGGTTCAGTATCTTCCTATGAGCTGAATCAACCACACTCAGTCTCTGTGAACCTGGGAGGGGAGGCCAAGATGACCTGTACGGGAGGCACCATTGGAGAGGAAGGTGTTTAAAGGTACCAGCAGAAGCCAGGCCAGGCCCCTATGCTGGTCATCTATGATGATAGTATCCTTCCATCTGGGATCCCTGACCGCTTCTCGGGCGCCAGCTCTGGAATCACGGCCACCCTGACCATTAGGGGTGTGCGCACTGAAGACGAAGCCGACTATTACTGTCAGGTGTGGGATAGTATTGATGGAACTCACAGTGGCACAGAGAGATGGGGAAGTGAGACACAAACCTCTGCCCCATATCATTCACACTCTCCTCAGGCAGGAGCCCTGTAGACCCAGCCATGAGCTGCTCTGGTCCCAACCCAGTTTGGAGATTCAAGGGTTCCAGCCCTGCAGTCAGGTTCCACATAGGAGTCGCCAGAGATGAGTGTGAGGCAGACACAACATGGGTAGAATAAATACAAAACTCTATTCCACTTGTGCGTGAGGGTAGCAGAATTATCGAACATGAAAAGCTGAACTTCGACTAATAGCTGGAGTGCCCTGACTGAAGTAGCCCAGGCAGACTGGTAATATCTTGGATGCTGAAAAAAAAAGATAGGTGAACTTGAGCACAGTGGTTAGGGCACATGCCAGGCATAACTGGAGCCTGGCTTCCTTCCCAGCATCACATGTGTTGCCTGAGCTGCCCTGGAGGCCCCCAAGCAGCTTCCCTCATGACACTGGAGGCCTCCAACACCTCCACAGTGGCCCGGTAAACCCTGCAACTGTCAGGCCAGAGCAAGACTATTCCTGAGACCCCTGCACTGAGCCAGCAGCTCAGCTGCCTGAGAACTGTAGCGTTGCCCTTGAGCCCCAGGACCTCTTGTAATCTCCTAAAATGTGACAAATATATTCAGTAATTATTTTTTAAATGAAACACTGCAAGATTATTCATACATACACACACTCACATAAAGAACTGAAGAGGAGGGCAGGTTAAGGGTTAAATTTGCCTTTGTAATTGCTTGGCTGCTTTGAAAGATGTTTTTGAAACCTACCTACCGCTGGGCAGGAAACTGTCACCAAATGGGCTAACAAACTGCCCTAGGAACTGTAAGCAAACATTTGCAGGGAAACAGTTAACAGTCCACAAATGTTGAGATAAACAAATTAGTGACCTATCTGTGATCCCCTTTGATCTATAGGTGTGATTTCCTTTGATCTAATGTAATAGGTGTAATTTTCTTTGGTCAAATATGTGTGATTTTCCCTTTTCTCCCGCAAAAGGGTATAAAAACAGCTCACTATTTGAGTTTGGGGCCTTCGGCTTTGCCGCTTTTCAGGCACAGTTGAAGGTCCCAATATAGCTATATTGGCTTAAATAAACCCCTTGCGCTTGCAGAAAGAGTTGTCTTGGTTTTCTTCTTTTGTTTCTCCGAGCCTTCCCCCCCGCCTCGGGCAGAGATCTGCCACCCCTAATAGAACCTAACATGTTTATTTACAAGACAACTTTCTTCACCTAAATTAAGGACACAGAATGAGAAAAGCTAAGAGTGGTATATGCAGTTAGTTTTTGAAAAAAATATTCACTAAACTATGACTAAAGTATTTAATGCTCGATGACAACTTACAGCACCTATCTAACTTCTTAACAACTCTTTTCTATTTTCAGGTTTTTTTGGGGGGTGGACCACACTGCCTGGCAGTGCTCAGTGCTTACCCCTGCTCTTTCCTCCTGGGTCTTTCCAGGCAGGCTCAGGGGACCAGATATAATTCTGGGGATGGAACTCAAATCTGCTGTGCGCAAAGCAAGAACCTTACCCACTATGCTATCACTCATGCTCAAACTAAACCCTTTTTCTTTATTTGGATTTGGCCACACCTGGCTATTCTCAGGTTAGTCCTATCTCTGCACTCACAAATGACTATTGGCAGCTCAGGGAACCATGTGGGGTCCTGAAATAGAACCCAGGTCGCCTGAATGTAAGGCAAGTCCAGAGACCAGCTGAACTATCTTTCTAGCCCTATCTCTGGTTCAAATTTAAAAGTACAAGACAGATGTGGTAGAGGAGGAGGGGACAACAAAGTTATCATAATAAAATTTCTTGAAATCTGATACATGGGGAGGAAGGACAGGATAGTGGAAGGGTACTTCTTTTGCATGTGACAAGCATGCATTAAGGTCCCTTGAACACTGCCAAGAGTGACGCCTGAGTTCAGAGGCAGGAGTATGCCCTAAGAACTGCCATTTGAGGATCCTATCCCTCCCCAACCCCTGCCCTCAAAGAAACAGAAAATAAAGGGGGTAAAGAACACTCATAAAAGAAGCAGAAAAAAAAGAATTGTTCTGTGTAGTGAAACATATAGTAATAGCAGATACTTTGAAAAGCAAGCAAGAAACAGATGAGAAAAATCTTTAAAATAATATTTTTAAAAGAGTGAAACCTTAAATTCTCTATGGAAATCAAATATCTTTCAAAAATGTTTAAGGTTTTGGTTCTACCCATGGTCATGCTCGAGGTTACTCCTGCTCTGTGTTGAGCAGTCAGTCCTGTGCCTGCGGGATCCATACCTTAAGTCAGAGATCGAGCCTGGTGAGGCCAGTGGGAGGCACAATCTCTTCCCACTGTTCTATCTTTCTAACCTCAGGCTACCCAAATTCATTAGAAGAACAAAATGGTCAGACATATGAGAAGGACAACTCACCTACAGAGCATCACAGAAGAGACAATAAAAGTTACCCCTTAGACAAAAGATAAACAAGGATAGTTAGAAATTTGAATCCATTTAAAGAAAAGAGGGACATAAAATGGGAAACAGTTATATGCATAAGTATCAGAACAGAAGATCAAATAGAGAATAGAGGCTGTGTGGGCCAGAGTGATAATACAGTAGGTACATTAGGCTAAGGCCTTGCACTCAGCCCATCTCGTTCCCAAATGTGACATCCTAGAGGGTCCCCAACATCATACCAGCAGTGATCCCTGAGAGCACAGCCAGGAGTAAGTCTCGAACACTGCCCATGTGACCAAACCAAAAATAAACAAATAGAAAATTAAGGTTTGAACATCATTGTTAAACAACAGAGTAAATACCTATAAACAACCCAAAAGCACAAAGCTCAGCTTCTCGGGTGTTCCTGGGATGATCCCCACTGGGACATATTCTACCTTTAAGAAATTAAAAAGTATTGAAACACTGAAAAAAAATAGCAATGCCAAAATATTTTCTTCAGTATATTGAAATGAAATTAGAAGTCAACAACAGAAAGAACTTTAAAAGCATTTAAAAATAGACTCTGAGTGAGATACACGTTTCAGAGGTCAACGAGGACCAGTATGCCCCAGAGCCCTGGGCCTGGGGCTGCTGTGAGCCTGGTCACATCCCCTGTGCCGTGAGCCAGGAGGCCCAGGAGGAGTGTGATACAAGCCATGGTGAGGGGCTGGGATCCTGGCACCTGAGGCTGAACTCGTCTTGGTCCCCTCTTATCCCCTCAGGGAGAGAGCTGCTGGC
Source organism: Sorex maritimensis (assembly GCA_030324115.1). Taxonomy (NCBI): domain Eukaryota; kingdom Metazoa; phylum Chordata; class Mammalia; order Eulipotyphla; family Soricidae; genus Sorex; species Sorex maritimensis. Next base: position 48,826 of record JASTTN010007766.1, read on the forward strand.
TATGCAAATCAGTCCAGCTAATGGGTACTGCTTAGGTTCTGTGGCTACAGAAAAGAGCCCATGCCCAAAGGACACAGGGAAGTGGAGGGCTGGCCTAGTAGTTCCTATCTCGGCTTAGTGGCATCTCCCTGAGGATTTTTGTTTCAGTAGGTTAATGGTATTTTGTCTTCTTAGGTGGTGGTTTAGGGCATTAACATAGTATGTTTTCAGAATAAATAATTTGATAGATGGTATAAAATGTTGGCTTAAATTATATGAATTTCTCATTAAAATACCTTTTATACTTGGTTTTCTTCAGTCTTAAAAAAATTAAGCTTAAAAAATAAAAATATGAGATAGAAACTATGGTGCATCTACATAATGGAACACTACATGGCTGTTAGGAGAAACAAAGTCATGAAATTTGATTCTAACTGGATAGACATGGTAGAATTGTTCGGCGATAATGAGTGATTAGGAAAAGGACAAACATACAATGATCACACTGATTTAGGTATATAAGAAGGGGAAAACAACATCATAGCGTGTGAATAATACCCAAGGACATAGGAACAAGGGCCAGGAGGAATTGCTCATGGGAGGAAGCATTTCACAAAAAGGGAGAGGAGTGAAGTTAGGACAGAGAAGGGACCATTTGACAATAATGGTTGGAAATGATCACTCTGAACAAAAACTAACTGCTAAAAGGAGATAAAGTGATATGCACAATACACTTTAAATAAGACTATTGAGAACCACAGTGGGTAAAAGAAAAGTGTAAGAGAGAGAGACAGACAGACTAGCTGACTTCATATTCCATTTTTCACCATGTCCTAGGTTCCATAATGTAGTTTGTTTACTGGAAGATACTGCTCTTGAAAAGGAATAAATAAATTGAATTTATGGACTGCCTCACTTCTTGAACTTTGCTTGAAAGCTGGGTCTGTAACAGCCATGCTAGATACAATTTATTAAGTTAAATGGGAATAAATATTGATTTTACCCTCAAGTCTCTGTCATGTGCATGCTATTCATTGTACAGAGTGGTAGTTAATCCTTAGTGATTAACACATATTAAATGATAATAAAAGGTGAGAATTAAGGCTGATAAGTAGTACAGGAGTTAAGGATCATGTCCTGAGTCCAGAGAGAGAGTTCAGCAGGTAAGTCAGTAGTCCTGCATGCTACCAACCTGGGGCTCCAGCTCCTGCACCACATACATTCCCTGAGCCTTGCCAGGAGTGACCCCA